>JAQBSW010006975.1:0-44391 GCA_029291075.1 Eudiplozoon nipponicum
ATTTATTTATGCGTGCCTGTGTTGCTTTGTACGTGTGATAGAAGACATTTTAAATTTACAACAATAATGGCGATTGATATATCTATGCCTATATATAAATACAATGAAAAAATCTGATAATAGTGATTATATAACAGAAAGAAATTATGTATTTAACAAAACATTTCACTTAATTATCTTTCATTTAATTTCTTTTTGGAGAAAAATCTATAAAACCAGGATATCAGTGTTCAGGTAACGAACGATGGAACGTTAATTTTAGGATAAAACTGCGAATATTCCAGACAATGGGATTCGCGAATTGCCAGCATCCCTAATTTTTATAGGATTTACGTTAGAATATATTTTGCTCAGCCTGAAAGTCAGTAAGTTCCTTTAGACGAGGGACGATCCGAAATTCCAACCAATAACTTTATTTAATAATCTAAATTTGTCAGAACACAACCTAAATTTTCCTGAAACATACGGATACTCCAGCGTTGGAAATGAATAATACTGCACTGAAACAAATATTTCGGGGTTCAAATACTGCAGCATAAATACTGGCAATTACTGGCGAGGAAGAAACAGGTCAGTTTGCTGAACTTCATTTTCCATATGTTGCAATGTATAATTTTCAATGGTAACAATTTTTCAAATAATTGTACCTAAATTCGAGATTTCAATGTTGACATAAGTGGAATTAAAATGATTGGAATCATATAAGAAGTTGGAAAACAAATTAAACTTAGCTAGACTCAAGCCCAGTGCTTCTAAGTGGCCGATGAAGTGCTCCAGAAATTAATTGTCAACCCGATTTCTAAATATTGAAACGTTAGTCTGGTTCAGTAACACATTGATAAATTATAATGCGAATGATAATAGAATTATATTTGCACATCAACTTCTAATAGTACAAATTATTAATATCGGCCAACTCCATCAATATATGAAGTTAAAAAGTAATTCAACAATTTATCCAACGTAATGCTGCCATAAGACGGTACTCCGACAAAAGGAACATCAAGATAGATTAAATTGAGTAAGCATTACGGCGTTAGGTCATTCGTCCAGCTATATATATATATATATATATATATATATATATATATATATATATATATATATATATATATATATATATGTGTGTGTGTGTGTATACAACGTAATATTAATCAGTTGATTAGCATTTACCGACCATAATTGACGATGTTTAGAGCAATAAAACGAAGGACGTCATTACGATTTAAACTATTGATTGATTATTTAACCAAATTAGACTCATATATTACAGGAAAGCTTTTAATGACGCCATATCATCTTGCATAAAAAACATTCAAGTGTATAAATAAAGGCTTGGTTGATAGAACGCAAAAACCTTCATTGAAAGTTAACTCCACAATTATTTTGGATTAATAAGAGATACATTTTATTTTTGAGCATATTTGAAATTATTTAAAAACAAAGCTCCTTGGTTTATCGAGAATAACTTGAAAATTCGCATGAAAAACTTTACCGTAGGATTTGCATCCAAGACATATTAAAATCAGCTGCACCGCTCATTCGTTTCATCGGCTTGTAAGAAATTAAAATCTAAATCAGGCTTTATAATTTATAAACGCTTAGCTGTATAAGAAAACAAGTTATCGGATAAAGTTTGTTGCTGAAACAGCAATATACTGTCCCTTGCTCCATTTGAAGACATTTTCTATACTTGATTAGCGGCTGATTTGCTATGTGTAAAAAGTGGTTCGAGGAATAAATTCCGAAGCCTGAACCTGGTCGTATTGGACTGTAGTTACTAAATTTGGTACACACCGAAATTCCAGTGGAATCTGCTTCGAAGATTGATCCCGACTGGCGAAACTAAGACCATGCCAAATTCATTTGCCTAAAAACATCGAAATTAATGTCAATTAACCATTGGGATGATATGGACGTTGTGGAGAGAGAAAGGAGGGGGTAACATTTTGTACAAAATATCTGTTTCGTGTGCTTCGCAGTTTCATCCAATTCATCAGCAGAAGTTAATTTTTTCAGATAAGTTTAAATATCCAGATGATCGCAGAGGTTCTTGAATTTGACAATTTTTTAATGGGGATGATAGCTCTACGTGAACAGTCAATTTTTAATTTTTGCGATGCAGATTATGGCCCTTAAAAAATAATGCATTGTACCAGCCGATTTTATGATTTTTATTAAATTAAATGAGAGAATTCTAAGTTGAATTTGCTAAAAATATGTGCCGAGTCATATATTTCACGAAGTCACTATATGAATTACCTGATTAAGAGGCTAAAATGTTCGATATAATTTATATGATAAATGACAATTATATGTGAAACATATTTCATGTTGCTTTTACCAAGTTTTGAAGCGAAAAAGTGTTTTCGAGCTTGGCAAACGTTGCTGTAAAAGTTGCATTATTGACAAAGTTAAGTGGCATTCAATTAGAAGATATTGAGATTTTAAAAAAAATAGTTAGTCTAATTTATGTTATGCTAACATGCAAATTTTAGTTAGTTTATTATTTATTGTTTTATCTGACTGTTAAAACCACTCATTGAACGGACAAACAAGATTTAAAATATTCAATTTTTTGTTGGGTTTTTTAGATTTAGATGCTGATCGACAAATGTCATATGAAATGGGAAAAGCTGCATGCAATAACACGCAAAAACATATATATATATATATATATATATATATATATATATATATATATATATATATATATAAATATAGAGAGAGAGTGAGACAGAGATAGAGAGAATTAAATTATTGTGTTATGATATTATCGTATATATTTCACCAGTATATCTAAGCCATCCATGAGATAGCGCATCTAATCCTTCAAGTAGACTTTTTTCGTCTTAATTGCGCACTAAACCAAGTACATGGAAAAATTGTGACAAAAAAAGATCGAACCACAACACATATGTTTCAATGTCATGTAACAGATCCACTGCAGGGCTTCGGTAGCGTGACAAATGCAGCCGGAAAGACTGATAGGAATACAATTTAACGGACTCGAAGAACTAATTAAGTGTTTAATAAGACTATTTAAAAATCATTAATTGTGCGGAAGGAGGTAACAATTCTTCAGATCAAGTTTGCGAACTTGAAGTAAACACATTTCCCTTAGTATTTAACCAGTCTTCGAACAATGTAGCAAAACTGCCGTCAGTCACACGTGCTGACGCGTTTCGACCCTCCATGATCGTAATCAGGGCTTGGCGGCAAACGGACCATTTCGACGAAAGCAAAATCTCCACGGTGTTAAATATTTATCCTAGACTATCAAGCAGGACAGGTAAATGAACAATAGGCCACGTCATCGCAGGAATAATTAAGAATTTCGATATGAAATGTAAAAAAAATATTTATATATCTATTGATATCTTGGCATATATATTTATTGTCCTGTTTAGTGTGTTGGTATTGTTCATGTGCAATTTATATTAAGACAGTTATAATTCGCATAGTTTGAATTGTAAAAATGTCTCACAATTTGTTCAGAATGCATGTCTCTTCTCTTTATTTTATGAAACAATTAAGGTAGTTTTGTTATGCTGTTCGACGACTGGTTATATAAAATGGTAGTCGTGTTTTCTTCATGCTCGCGAACTTGATTTAAAGAAATAGTTAATGTATTTTTTTAAGTGCATTAGTTGACACCTTCTCGGAAAACTTTGCGAGCATGCCTGTGCCTTTAACTTTGAAATGAAGACTATTTATTCAAATGTGGCGATTTGACTTGATTGAAACAATGTCTGCTCAACCGCGGAAAAATTAATTCTACGCGAAAACAATAAGGGTGTCTTCTTGTATGAATATTTTGTTAAACCACTGCTCACAATTTATCCTAAGATTTGGATAATATAATTTGCAGTTTTTTATCACTACAGTGCACTGATTAAGTCTGTATTTTTTCATGTCAAAACACAACACTTAACATATGTGCTTATTTTTTCTTAAATATATTTTACAAGTCGTGTTTCGATTGTTCTTGTGATTTGCACAAATTATTAGTAATACGATGTTTAGTTAACTGAAGGAGATGCAAATTTCGAAAACTTTAATTTGTGAAACTATGGGAAATCTCAATAATCTACATAATTTAGGCTAGGTGTGCAAAAATGATTCTCACTTTTGCGATATTTTCTGTCAATAGACCGAAAAAATTGTTTGTGTACTGGCATTATCATAGGGCTTCCTAAGCCACATGCAAAAATGTTTTCAGTTTTGTTTTCGTTTTTTACATCAATTTGAAAAATATGGAATTATTCGTGCTACTTTTGTGTCACATATGTTATATTAAGACCAATATGTTTTGTGATTCTTACATAAAAATAAGGCATTAAACATGTCTGGTAGTGATTTAAAAGCATAAAGCATAGATTGGCAGCTTATATTTCAGGCTAAATAAATAAACGAACATTGATTGCGCGGGTGGTGATAACAATTACTATAATCAAGGCTGCGATATTGATATAAGCACCTGACTCATTAATTACTTACATATGTCAGTATAAACTATGAATTGTATAGTAATGAAAAGGAAATTCATTCAGTAGACCGGTTTCGTCCTTATTGGAAACTCATCACATAATGTCCGTGGCAAATTCTAGCCATTCCGTGATCAGTTCCCAATAAGGACGAAACCATTCTACTGGATGAATTGCCGTACCTACACTATAAATTCTTAGTTTAAACTGATATATTTTAGAATGTTGTATATTTATTCCATCTTAAGAATATTAGATTATTTACTGTTTTGCAATAGAATGCGTAGAAAGAAAAAAAAGACATTGGGCATAGTTACATTCCACAAGAACTCAGTTGATTTTCATGCCTTAACCCGTTGTCTTCGTAAACGATAGGAAAACGCTGTAAAAAAGATATGTATTATCATTTAACTATGAATCAATTCTACGTTAATTTCGGTGAAATTTGACACTTACTTAATATCGCGTTTTATTGACCTATATAGAATTGAACTGTTATCGTCTTTATTTTTTTCGTTACGAGTAACAGGTAAATAATCTATTCCATGTCGTGCAACACGTTTCTTTTATAGCACTACAATTGTTTTCATACTCGTGTAAGCGAAAGCTTTCTGCTGGCTTCCAATGATGAGTCAAAATTTATCACAGAGCGCATTTGTAAATATGATTTTAACATGTGTTTATGCGGACTTTGATATACTCTCTTATTCTCATAAATTAAATTATTAAAAGGTACACCAGTCCTGATACTTAAAAGCAAATATATTGGCTCTGCGCAACCCTTACCATATAGTTAATGGGTAGTGTTATCCTATTCAGTTATTTAAATAACCTTATGCCATAATCAAGTTTTAGCGGGAATGATAAAATGTTAAGTATGAAAACATGTTAAATAAATTAAGCTAGCAGAATTTTGTCATGGACCATTATTATCTATCTCTCTCTCTCTATATATATATATATATATATATATATATATATATATCTAAAAGAACCTAATACATGGAATAAATTTATTTATACGTCTTGCTCTACCATTATTATCTACAGCTTTTATTATATAGGTTATTATATTTTCGCTCATCCAATACCAAGTGTGCATTTGTCGTAACCAATACCCTCTCAGCTATGTACGTCTTTTTTCGCGCAATTTAGACTGATTTTTTACGTAACGCAATGTGGTGTGTCATCGCATTCATTTTTAATGTATAAGCAATAAATGGGATTGTCGTATTTTGCTGAACACATGTTATATTTGAAGGCCTGATTGTTAGAGCTTTGCTCCGGTTCATTCACAATGAAAGCGATGACACACCACATGACGTAACGCAAAATAATTAGTCTGAATTGAGTAAAACAAATACAAATCTAGCTGGAAGGTTATTGGTCAAGGATAATGCACGCGAGTGAATAGTACCTGTATAGATGCTGGTAGGTATAATATTTATTCATAAATGTTATTCCATACATTCTTCTCATATATATATCATATATATATATATATATATATATATATATATATATTGTTCTAATAATATATATATATATATATATATATATATACATAATATATAATGTTCTAAGCTCAAAAAGTTTCCTCAGAATCCAGGCAAATTTATTTTTAATTACACCGACATAAATCTAACAAAACATCAAAATGAAGTTCTCTCTCTTGGACCGAAATACTGCATAACAAAAACTAGAATAAACGAACGTGAAGAAATGCATATGCAGGCATCAATGGAATGCTTCTTTGAAGATGCCACAAAACACAAATCAAATGAAAAATACGACATCTCGCTCTTTAAATCGGACCTCCGAAGTGCGTATGGCCAATATATGCGCACATTCCAAGGCAATAAACTGGTCACCAAAAGGCATCTAGAAGAACTGAATGAGCTACAACGAAACAAACAAGTCAGACTCATGAAGCCAGACAAAGGGACAGGCATAGTGTTAATGAACTATACGGACTATAGTCAGGCGATGTTACAAATTCTGAATGACAAATCAAAATTTAAACGCGAAGAGTTACAACGCGACACTACGGCAAAATTAGAAAATTCCATAACGAAGATTCTAAACCGAATTATTTCGAAGGTCGAAGCTAAACAATAAAACGACATAGAGCACAAAATGCTTTTATTACAGAATGCAAACATGCCAAGCCCGTAGGTTCAACGCAACCGATATTATATGGGTTGCCCAAGGTTCACAAAATGACCAACAATGTAAGACTTCCTCCTTTTAGGCCCATTTTATCTATGATAAATTCCCCACAGCACAGAGCAGCCAGACTATTATGCCGGATTATAAAACCTATCATGAAAGGAAGAATAGACCACGTTGTACAGGATAGCTTTCAATTTGTAGAAAAAAATCGCGACCTAAATTTGAAAGAGAGGAAAATGGTGTCCCTCGATATAAAGTCACTCTTTACTAGCATTCCAGTAAATAAAACTATAAATATCCTATGTGAATATATACGATCATCAGGAGTGGAAACACTGATAGAAGTGGACGACATGAGAGAACTACTTCTATTATGCACATCCAACATACAATTCGTATTCCAAGGAGTCTTCTACAGACAAATTGACGGCATAGGTATGGGTAGTCCTCTTGGACCAGTATTGGCAGACATATACATGCACCATTTAGAAACAACTGGTTTAAAACCATTTATCAATGGAGCTCATTTTTACGTGCGCTACGTTGACGATACTTTCATGATCGTTGAAAAGGATGAAGATACAAATTCACTGCTACATCACATAAACAAGGTAGACCAGGCAATCAAGTTTACAATAGAAGAAGAAAAAGACGGATATTTATCCTTCCTAGATGTAGGAATAACGAGAGATGAAGAAGGTACTCTCTCAAGGTCAGTTCACAAGAAATCAAGCTGGACTGGACAGTATATCCATTATATGAGTAGTGTGCCAAGGGCGTACAAAAGGAACCTAATAATAAATTTGGGCACACGAATACGCAGGATTTGTTCACCGGACAACATTGAAGTAGAGCTAAATTTTCTTCGCGAAGCGTTGAGAAATAATGGCTATCCGGACTGGTTCATCGAATACAACTTGAGGCAACGCAACAAAATCGAGGCCAATTTGGAAGAAAATCAAACTCCCCAGATAGTAACGCTTAGTGTTCCCTTTGGAGGTGATCTTTCAGCGGAAATCTTCAAACGAAAAGTAATTCGAGCGACAAAAGCACAGTTTCCATCAATACAGGTGAGAGTGGTGTTCAACACAACAAAACTGATGCGCACGAATGAAAAAGATAGCCTCTCTGTGACGTCAACACCTTTGTCTGTATACAAATTTCAATGTACCTGCAACGCTCAGTACATCGGCAGATCAAAAAAGAGGCTCGAAACTAGAATAAATCAGCATCTCCCTCAAAAACTATTAAAGAGGGGTGCAGCTCCTGCACAAAAATCAGCAATTTGCGAACATGTACTACTCACAGGTCATGCTGTTAGTAGTAACAAATTTTCAGTTCTCTACAAGGCAAAAACAGAGAAAATGCTTCTGGCTTTTGAAGCTATTGCAATTAATAAGCTGAAGCCCTGCTTAAACGTGCAGAAAATAATTCAAAAAGAAATTAAATTGGACTGGAACAAAGACATAACCGACATGCCTTCAAAATTAGCCAACGCTTCGCAAAATACGACACATACATCAATTACGGACGCAATTACAATGAAAGCGATGACACACCAAATGACGTTACGCAAAAGGAGTGGTCTAAATTGCGCAAAAGCAGTGGTCTAAATTGCGCAAATCAAAGGCTAGCATAACGAAGAGGAGATTGGTTACAACACATGTACAGTGGGATTGGATGAACGAATATACTAACGAATCCAGAACAATGGCTGTAGATATTGGTAGAAATAAGATTTATTAATAAATGTTATTCCATGGAGTACGTTGTTTTTTTCTTACAATATATATATATATATATATATATATATATATATATATATATATATATATATATATATATATATAAAGCAAGAGCACTTTCAGGTGAGAAAGGCATGTGTGTTTAAGACATACATAATCAGCTTAATCAACTTAATCAGAAGAGGACGATCCACCAAAAGTTGGTGTGTGATAATTTAATAATCAAATATAGATAAAGCTTGGATATACTCGAACAATATTGAGGTCATATCTAGTGATTGTTATCAAATCTCAAGCACGATTTGTTGTCTGTTAATAACGTTCCACCTTAGAATGACAATGTTTCAAATAATTTATTAAACATCAACTTGCTGGTGAAATAATCCGCCTATTCAACAATTGGAAGAAGAAGCAGCAATCAATAACGCAATTAAAACCTATATGATTTTGCAATTTATGCGGAAAATACAATAAAATTTCCAAATGTTTTAGAGTATATAAATTATGTAGAGCCTGACCTTCTAGAAAGGTATCTTGGACGTGATCTACACACATACATTAAGTGGACGTTTGTTGTGAAATTTGTAAAATTAATATACGAACAGATAGGAGATTATGCAAATCGGTATTCGCAAATAGTGTGACTTTTAAAATTACCAGAAATATTAAATAAAAGGGAAAAAAATAAACGTATTAACCAATTTTTGATTGTGCGGATGGTGGTAACAATACATTAAATCAACTTTGCGACCTTGAATTAAGCACCAATCCCATTTTATTTGACCAGTCGTTCAACATTGTAGAAAAACTACTGGCAGTTTCACGTACAAAAGCGTTTCGACCTTCCTTGATCATCAGAGTACAATGGCAAACTAACTAGTGAGAAAAAAAACCATAATGAATATATATGGAAAGCAAAATTAGATATGCGGTTCTCACCTATTGTAGATTCACATACATTGTGGTTGATTGGAAATTTCTTTGCAGTCACGAACATTAACATTTTGCAGCTTTCGCCACACCGTAAATATAGGTAATACAATTAGACAATCGTTGATTGCGTGGGTGATGGTAACAATTCTTTATTCAAAGTCTTCGTGCTTGAAGTAATTAACAAACATAACTAATTTTGCATTCCATATATGCGAATTGCGATATGTTCCTCGCTAGCCAGTTTCCGACTTACTCTGATGATGATCATGGAAGGTGGAAACGTGTCAATGTGTGCAACTAGTTATTGTTTTGCTATATATTTTTCGATGTGTAGTTAAATAGAATGGGATTGTTGTTTTCTTCAAGCTCGCAAACTTGATTTAAAGAACATAAAGGCATGTTTGAACATTTTCAGTGATTGGATTCTATAGATAGCTTAAGCACACAAAATGTTTTTAAATCTATCAAATACGAATATAAGCTCTAAACAACCGGAAATGCTCAACCGCAGAATTAATAGCTTGTTTATTGCATCGCATCTTCTAAAAATGCTCTCCTTATGATTCTGGTTACATTAACGCAAAAGATTACAAAAAAGATAGTATGAGGTCTAAATTATATATATTAATGTTGAGAATGAAAAATCTGTTCCGAAATTGTAAGTAAAGGAACTTCAGATTGAACCGTAATCAGCTGAATTTCTTTTGCTTATTTCAGACAATGACAGTGCCACAAATATGGATGATGTGTCTAATTCCAATGAACACGCAGATTTCAAACTCGAAGAGATGAAATTGTTTACAACAACATTGCCAATGATTTGTTAGATCGACTCCAAGAGGAAGTATATATATTTAAAATTCCAGGATTATAAATAATGTGTATCGGGATTTGGCACAAAAATGAATTCCCTCCCGCTAATGATCTTGTATAGACCCCTAAGTCAAGGAATGTACATTGTAAAACTAATGTCATAGTTTGTTAACTTTATAAACAATTTTATTAATTAATATCCTCTAATACTTGATGAAATCAAAATTTTTTTCTTTCATCTGATTATAATGGTCAAATGTTGCCTGAAATCAACCTACATTAAGCCTTAATTAGTTAAAATATTGGGGTACAAATGGAAAAGCTGAATCCGTATAATTGGCTACTATATTTCTGTATTAATATTATAAGTAGAATTTTGATGGGATACCTCTCAAACGAACATTATTTGTGAGATATATCAATGAACTAGTTCTGAAATGGAATCATGATAGAAAAGAACAGGAGAAATAAGTCTTTTAATCAATTTGAAAAAATAAATAAATTATACATTTTAGTCATTATATAATGAAAAATTGATCTCAGATCGAGGAAAATTGAAAATCCAAGTGTTCAGACAGGATATCCACCAATAGGCTCTTAATAATTCCAATTCAAACTATTCCGTTAGAATGAAAACGTCGATTTTAACATCATTTATCATAGGGTGTAGAAAAGAATCTATCTTAAACACAGGAAAATGAAATATACAGGCTGAAAGATCCTTCTAAAATTAACGGATTCCGAGTGGATGAAATATAACATGTAATAAACAAGGTCATGTTAATAGTACATGACTTCATTTCATTTGTTTTGGTTTGAAACGTTCACTCCATTTATCGATTTTATGTAGTCATTTAATTACAATTTCACATTTCATCCAAGGATTAATTAATTCATCCATAAATTATTATGCTTTCGTTTTCAAATTGTGCTAGGAACTTTGTTTAAATATGCATTTCATTTTACATTATAATTTTCTTGTCCACATCTATAATTTTACTTTTGCATCTGTTCTCTTCTGTTTAGGCCTTTTTACTAGTTATATAAAATTTCAACTTTATTTCCTTGATGCAATTTTATTTAATCAAAGATTTTCCTCGAGTAAAACTTACTTAAATTAAATTTGCGATCATGATATAAGCAGTGATTCTATTATGTATTTTTCAGTATAAACTAAGAATTTTATATGGTAGCATAGGAAATTCATTCAATAGACCAGTTTTGTCTTTTCCGGGAATTCTTCAAATGCTGTCCAGTATTTTGCAACGGACTGGACTCGAACCTGGGCCCAATTGCTTCGGGGTCTGTGGATCAATCTACTGCGCGACCCTGTCGTACACATCACAAACTATACAGTTGTAAACTATCTTTACGCTTTGAATTAGCTTTTCATTCAGGTGCAGACTGTGATATTCCGTTCTACCTGAAATTCTTACTATTCATCCTTCATCTGTCATCATAGAACATGCATCAAACTACCTGGGGAATTGGTACCGAATGGAATATTTATACAAGTGAACAATTATTAATTTCGCAAACAAAGCCACAGACTCTGAGAAAAATGTGGCCAGGTTCGAGCCCCGTTTCGCGGCAAAATACAGGAAAATATTTTTTAGACGGTTACCTGAAAAGTCTGCTGTTACAAACATAGAACATAGATAGAAAAAACATGCAATGAAGCCTCACCTAACTAAAAGCCGGAATATGTCAGTATGACTTTAAAAGGATGCATCATTCGAAATATACACTCAAAGAATAAAAGTAGCAGTGACTTCTCGTGTGCCAAATGGTCAAATAATGTTTGTTTCTACAAAAACACACCTGTCTGACATAAATGTATAAGATAAGCTACCTGTAATCCGACAGCAGAACATAGTTTATATATACAAATATCGTAGCTACTCAGTGCGTTATGTAGACCTGATGATTCAATTACTAAAGACGCGAATTCAAGAGTGATTTTATCAAAAATATAAACGTCATGGTGTAGAACGTTTCCACAAAAGCTGAATGACTCTTTAATTGTGTTTTATATACTTGCGTTACAATAATTTTATACTTGCATACATGTTTTACTTCTCATAAGTACGGCGCAACTTAAATCTTTACAGGCAAGATCGCCACGTAGAGAGATGAAATTTTGCATTTCACGATCACCTACTACACAAAAAACAGTGATTACTCGGATGCTTTGTACAAAATTGGCATTTGCTTGTAAAACAAAACGCCTGTCTAGCATAAAAGAAAAAGATAAGCCCCCTGCAATCGAGTAAGTCAACATTGCTTATTCATACAACTATCATGGTTTCTCAGTAAGTTATGCAGGCCGGACTAGCCGATAACAAAAATGTCGAATTCACGAGCATTTTCGACGAAAACACAACTGGAATGAGGCAGCAGATTGAAACTTGAGATTTGCACAGATGCCGGAAGCGCTACATTTAAAGGAAATGCTAACCAAACATAAAGTTAGTATATAATTGAAATTTTTGCTTAATATGCGGCAGAGTGCCGTATTGGATGGAGTCGCATACCAAAATGGAATGTTTCAGGTTTCAAGCCACGTCCTGGCATAATTCTAGACAGTACTTGAAGAAATCATAATAAGGACCGAACCGGTGTACTGATTTCATTGTCTCTGCCACCACACACAATGCTTCGTTTATACTGATATATATATATATATATATATATATATATATATATATATTTTTGTTGTGGTTTATTGAGTAAGTTAGATATGCGTATGCAAGTATGTAGGTGTTTAGACCTAGTAACAAATTAGTTCTGACCGAAGGATAAACCAAAGAGAGCATGAATTGGAAAGTATAATCTCATGCACATTCGTTTCGTGCTAACAGGCGACTCATCAGTAGGAGCCGGTATTACCCCTTTAACCACTATATATTTGGGTGAGAAATGTGGGATGATAGAACGGTACAATCTCTTAAACGAATGTGTAAACATACAGTAGTGAAACTAACATCATATAAAGTCTCGACAATGCAACTTCAACGCTAACTCACTCTGTGTAATATATGTATCGAGCCTGTAAATGATACCAACACTGTGTCAGTAACCGATACCAACATTATAATACTGAAAAGGTACATGGTACTAACACTATGGTTGCCGAATCGGTACATGGTACCAACATGATGGATATCAATGTATGCTATGTGCAAATGTATTTTCCCCGAGTGCCGTCTTTCGTTTCGCCTTCTACCTAATTTTATGTCCCCTTGGTAACAACGCGGGGTGAACGGATTGCAGGGTTGAATGCTCATATTGTGTTGTAATTTCTTTCGCTACTAACAACGGTTGTGATTTCGTATGTGCAACTCTTTTTTCTTCAGTTTGTTGCCAATCTGATCGAATGTTTGTTGAGTCTGGTCGATTTGGTGTTTGGACTTTCCTGGATGCTAGTAAATTGTTGTTGGGTTTTGTGATTCGTGGTCAGTCGATTTGAATATCATGTGGTGAGCATGAATTTTAAGCCCAGGCGCCGTGCATATACCTGTGCTCTCTGCCTCTCTCTTTCTCTGTGCTTTAAATTTATTTCATTTATGTCTCTGCCCTCTCTCTGTCTCTCTCCTATAATGAGTTTTACCACGGCTACGAAAATCAAAAATGAGATGCAAATGGGAATCTACCAGCTCTGTGTGCAAAGATGATCGGCTTTGAAAAGCATTGATTCATAAAGGGTGAGCTATTTTGTAAATTGTGATCTTTCACTTTGTTTAAACAGTAAATAATTTCGTGATTAAGATGGCTGTTAAAATATTACACGTTGTTAATGTTAATATGTCAGTTAAATACTGTTTGTTTCGGAGAACTATATTATTATTATTATTATTATTATATATATATATATATATATATATATAATATTTTCAAAATTTTCTTACACATTCCAAAGCAAATACTAATGACACATTAACATGCCAGTATGTATTAGGTGTTGCGAACCTAGTAACAAGTTAGTTCAGTTCTGACCAGAAGGATAAACCAAAGAGAGCAAAAGTATAATCTTGTGCACATTATTTTCGTGCTTACTGGCGAATCATCAGTAGGAGCCGGTATTACGCCCTTTTACCACTATATATTTTGGTGAGGAATGTGAGATAATAGGACGGTACAATCTCCTAGACTATAGCATGCATTGATATCCATCATGTTGGTACCATGAACCGACTCGCAAACCATAGTGTTGTACCATTTCTCTTCGGCATCCTTTACGGACTTGGTATTTATAATATATAGAGTGAGTTAGCGTAGAAATCGTATTCTCGAAACTTTATTTGCTGTTAGGTTCACTGCTATAGATTTTCACATTCGTCTAGTGGATTATACCGTGCAATTACCTAACATTCCTCACCCAAATATATAGTGGTCAAGGGGCGTAATACCGGCTCCTACTGATGAGTCGCCAGTAAGCACGAAACGAATGTGCATGAGATTATACTTTCCGTTCATGCTGTCTTTGGTTTATCCTTCTGGTCACATCTGAACTAATTTGTTACTAGGTTCGCAACACCTAATACATACTTGCATGTTAATATGTCATTAGTATTTGGTTTGAAATTTTGGGAAAATTTTGAAAATATATGATTATATTTATATATATATATGTATATATATATATATATATATATATATCTCATGAATTAATAATTCATTTGATTATGTGTGTGCAATTAAACTGATTTGCCGTTTTGCTTCTATTTCTTGCTTAAGCTGATTTTTTAATGTATATTTGCGCATGTGTCTATGTATGTCTATTTGCTATTTTGCGTGTAGCGTTTATTTTCTTTATATCTAAAAAAATATGGATATACACTTACGTTAATGAAAACGCAGATCAGATAATTGTCGAATGATGCCCGAGATCTGGTCATTCTTCTACTGGTTAACTGAGTTTTGACAAACTGTTCATTTTTTGACTGTTACGCGTACGTATATTTTACACCTTATATATATATTCGACTTCTGTACCAAACGTTTGTATGCGATACAATAGAACAATAATTGATTGTTAGCGATATTTTGCCATTAAACTAAATAAGTCATTGTTTGGTCTTACAGTCTTTTGACAACATTTCCACAAGAAATATCTGCATCATAAAATGGGGAGTGACGTGTCCTTTGACAGGCTTACTTAATAAAACCAATGCCATGGTTATCCAAACTGGATATGTGTCTCCTATCATCAGGTATCATTTAAGAGAGGTGAGTTCGTGGAGGCTTTTTAATTTAATTATTATTTTAATAAATCAGTTACATGATGAATCGTTACAGAATCGTCAGCAGAGGCGACTGCTCAATTGGAATAATAATGAAAGATCCCGCATGTATAAGTAAATTATACTATACCTTTAGTTCCGTGCAAAGGAGAGAGATAACATTTAACGTGTCAATGTTAATTTAATTCAAGGATTATGATTTTGCGCTATCACATTATATTGTCCAATTTCAGACATTTTCATATTTTATTCCGAAAAATGTTTTCCTCCTTTTCTATTAATTATTGGTCATTTTACTATTGCTTTTCAGTTTAAGATTTATTTGCCGCATTCGCGTTTATTTAGTGATCTCGTGATTTAACTTAAATTGATTACCCGAATAATTTTAATTACCTGCTTGCAACAGGATACAACAGTGTGCTTATTTATATTTATGAGCCAAGAGATGAGACTAATTATATCTACATGTGCAACCGAGCAAATGTGCTTTTGTATGCTCACATTTTCCTAGCATAGACGGTTAAATTGTTTTCCGTCGAAAATGTGTCTAACGCTAGAAAAAAATAATCTAAAAAGCTTCTCTGTTTCAAAGTATTCAAATTTCGGCATTTTCATAGAAAACGTAATAATATATTTGCGCGTATTGGTTTTTAAAATGTTCAAATGCGGTATTCCTAGCCAAGCTCCATTAAGACCAACCTTAGGATGAACTCATCTTATCCATTCTTTTCTGACCCTTTATAATTACTATCTGATAAGCGAAGCTTAATATCAAATAATAGATTTCTTCACTAATATAAATAAAACCTGTTATCATTTTATTTAGCATATTCCAGTCAAGTTGGATAATTTCATCTTCCGTTTGTCATAAGTTGTACGCAATAAGGCCACGTAAATTGAAAGAACAAATGTCTCATATATCGTTACAACAAAAGATAGTATCAGAAATTTCAATGCGTATGAAATCAAAGAGAGTCCACTAGAAAATATTTCTCGTTTTCTATTTTAAACTGACTTTTATAAGCTCAACTAAACTAATGCTCATACTCAATTATATGTTGCAAAATAGCAGATTTTTCACAACTCCGTCTCCATCACGCTTCTATTTATTGAATGTCGAATCTCTACGATTTGCGTTCGCGGGTTATAGATCTGCACTATCAGTTTTGCAAAGATCCGATTTATATCCATTTCCAAGTACGCATCGAATTTGACTTCTTTTTGGCTTGGTGTGGATTCGTTTATATTCTTCCGAAGGCTTCACCATCATTCAAACGAACCACTGGAAATGCGGTAGAATCTAATCTTCGTGCTTAACAAAAAATGGAACGCTGTCTTTTTTCGTAAATAAATTCAATCTTTTTACTGTTCATCAAGGATAGTAAGACACTAAAACAATAGTTCGCTATGGTAATCGGTTTCCATACGCTTGTCCAATGATACGGTCATTGAAATGTAGTATCGGAACGAAATTTCTCGAAGACTAGCAATACCATAACGATTCCAATCGGTGATTCACTAGTAAAGCGCCGTGAATTATGCAGGAACTGAAACATAACATCGGTTGTTTGCGAAGTCTTGACAGCCTACTTGCAGTTTCGAATGTTCATCCTCTTATGGTTTCGGTAAACTATATAAATAATTGACGCAGGATATGTTCCTGACTCTGAAGATGGAAGCATTGGTCCAATGTTCTTGGTCGGTTTGAAGGACAGGAGTCAATAAAAGTTTGCTATCCAGATACGTTGCAAGTGGTAAATAAACGGGATATGCAATTTCTTTTTCATTGTATGTCTTAAACTGTTTCTAATGCTGACATCCTGGTGACCAAAATTCTGAGCCTCCTTCATACTTATATTTTGCTGTTTTATATATTTCTCGCTATTGACATCGTGGCTTGTGCGATTGTCTGCTAATCTCATGTTCTATTTGTCGAACGGTACTTGTCCTCTAACATGTTTGCCTGCTAATACTGCGCACTAGAGCACTGAAATGCGATATGCGCAGCTTAGCAAACCTGAAATTAATTAATAATGTTGGTTGAATACGTTCCTTTTATTTCTGCCCTTGATTAAGAATTAGTTAGCAGAAATAAAATATATTGCCTGCTGGTCTTAAAGCAGGAAATCTTACCGGTGAAAGTCGGACGTACCGTTGGGCCAAATATTCACTCCCGCAATTATTCATTGTTTGATCATATCAGTAGAAGAAACAAACTTAGACAAATTGTAAAAATTGGTAGTATTAACGCCCTATTTTCAACGAATTGCCCGCTTACTTGCGGAGTCCAGACATGCTCTACACGCGTCATTCAGGATAAAATAATTTGTAGAATATAAATAGCAAATTTTGCGCCCATTAACGTTCTCAATATATCATTAAACTCTACCATTTAAATGGAATTAGACATCTTACAGAAATCAATCTTTAATAAACATCATTTGTGAAACTTGAGCATTTTTGACATTGGCACAAAACCTTTACCAATAGAATTATGAATTTTTCATCGTTCAAATTAGGATGAATCCATGCAGTAATTTGAATTATTTTAGCATTAGGTTAGACGAAGTAATTTAGGTGTTATCTCAAATTTTCTCAAAAAAACAGTTATATTGGAATTGGAGGTTGACTCACGGGTCTACCAAATAGATAATTTGACTCAGTTAGGAAAGGCATTTTTCCAAACGCGGAGATAGCATATGTATATCAAAATTTTTATTTAGGATTTCATAAATTGTCTAGATATTATTTGGCCTGCGTGTGTTGTAATGCACTAAACTGCTGATTTCTTTAGAGCGCTATACTATGACAGTCCAGATTGGAATAATTAAACCGAATTAATGCGCATAAAATCGATGTAAAATTTGGCTGTTCATTATAGTTTGTAATTTAGTCGCGTTGCATCAACAATACACTGTGCTTCATACCGTTGAACTGCTGGAAGTCTATGTATGGAATTTAAACAAAGTTTAAATTTTGATAAAATTTTATTATAAAATTAATTTTAAAATACGCAATTGATGTTGTTAACAAACCCGCGAACTACGCGTCAATAATTTAACAAAGCAATTTACTGGCCAGCGAAAACCGTAGGAATACAAAAGTGTTTAATTGTGTTTTATGCAAAAATTCAGAATTCGAGTGAAAATTTATGTGCAGTATATAAAAATGGCTGAAGCCGGTGTAATTTATTTCAGTAGATAATTGAACTGGTAAAAATTCCAACCTAATAATTGTTGTGAATGCTTTAATTTCATATACTTTTTTATTGTGATATGGTACACGGCCAGTCATATAATTGTTTAAAGATTAAGACTCTCAATAGTTTAACAACAGTTACGCCGTTCGTCTTACAAAAAAAGAAAATCGAAAAAATGCCATTCCTTGGCCAATAAGATGAAGTATCTCCGAAATCTACCTATTGGATTTTGATGAGACACTCACGAAAGTTTAAACGCATTCAATGCCACAGCGATTTCAAGCCTTGCTAGCGTTACCGATATTTAATGATGAGTTTTGTTCAGGTGAAATCTTAGACACTACTTTGATTTACAATGGCAAAGTGGTAATTTTTTGGAAATATTAGAACGCAAATGCACATTTAATTATCTATACATTAATTTTGCAATGTTGAGATAAATACCAAGCTAAATTTATTTAACCACCTGTTACAAATAGTAAAACTCCAGCCGGTGATCTCGACCTTCCATCAGAGAACGGCGGCAAACTGACGACTAAGCATCCATCATTCCACCTGGGAAATCGGATATGAGGGATTCGTCTCTAGGAACCTCAAATACATTCCGCATAACTAGAAAAATATGCAGTACATTTTATAAGCATTTACAAACTTAAAGATTTTCCGTAACTAAGTCATTTTAATTTTAAAAAAACATTAGCCTAATACCAATCGTTTGTTAGACAACCAGTCGTGCGAGATAGAAAATCTATGGTGAGCTGCACATACCAACGCATTGGAACTGTCGTAGTTAACATCCATGCATGACGGCATGCTGTCTAACACACATATGTGTCCACAATTATAATGTAAGGACAACCATATATGAGGCATTCACTCCTAGTTTTCGTGCACACGTTGCAATTGACGGGAAATATCCTCCTTGGTCTCGCCTTTATGGTTTAACACCGCGTAAGTAGTAATAAGTGATGTGCTATTATGAATAACTGTTCTATTATATTACATTATTTTGATGTAAATGTAGACATTTTCTAGACCTGCAATTTGAGAAATCTTTGCATAAGCAGGCAGCGAGCAGTGCATCGCAATTTACGACAAAACAGTTTTCACTGACGCATAACCATAAGTCAATTTCGTCGTTAAGATATGGATAAAAAATATACCGACGTCATCTAATCCTAGTATGCACTTATATAGCAATTATTTTAGTACTCCTAGATATTATCTGCAGAACTCGTAAATCTATCTTGAAATTATTGAATCACATTTAGAATTTCTAGCTTATGATTATTGTACCAACCAGTGCCTACATATTATATTTGGCGGCATTATTCTTCATGTGATTAAATTCAGTCAGTGTTTGCTTAAAGTTTTGAAATTGGCTCATTAGGGAGGAAAGATGCTGAAGATTTTATTACAACAGAAGACGTTTAGCGCGATTGATTTACTGAATTGTATGAGTTGACAAGTGTTATGGATTGAAAAATGCATCTTATTAGATTTTTAATAACTGTTCCCTTCACACTTAATATGTGTTAAAATGACAGTTACTGCGACGACAAAATCAAAAAAATCCAGCTTCGCTGGAGGACAAGCATTTATATGAAGTCGATAGCCAAAAATCATTAAAGCCAAATATAACTGTTGTATAAAAATAGCAAAAATGTTTGAGAAGAAATGATCATGCTTATAATTTCAATTTATTATTCATGTTTCAAACTTGCAGTCGATGGGCAATGGATTACATTTTACTCAGATTTCAATAATAATAATAATAATAATAATAATAATAATAATAATGATAATAATAATAATAATAATAATCCAAATAATACTAATAATAATAAAAATAACAATAGTAATATAACAAAACTACTACTAATAATAAAACTATTACAATTATTACTATTATTATTATTATTACTACTACTCTTATTATTATAATTATTATTATTAATAATAATTGTCAATATTAATACTACTCTTATTATTAGGAATGTTGCTAGCATTAACAGTAATACTAGCAGCAGCAGTAGCGATCACAATCAGTATCACTAAGAGTACTTATAGTAGTAGTAGTTATAGTAGCTGAAGTAATTGCAATAGCAGTAGTAGTGGTAGCAGTAGTAATAGTATTAATATTAATAGTACTAGCATAGTAGTAGCAGTACCATCGGTAGTACTATTTTTATTAGTAGTAGTAATAATGATAGATGTGGTACACGAAGTTGTAGTGTTATTATCAGCAGTAGAAGTAGTAGTAGTCGTAGTGATGGTATTAGTTTCATTAGTAGTAACAGTAACAATAATAGTAGTATTAGTCGTAGAAATAGTAGCAGCATTAGTGGTAGCAGTAGTAATAATAGTATTATTAATAATAGTAGTAGTAACAATAATATTTGTTGTCTTAGTATTAGTAGTAGTAGAAGTAACAGCAGCAACAACAATTGTAGTAGCAGTAATGTTATTAGTAGTAGTAATATCAATAGCAGTACTAGTAACAGTTGTATTAGCATTAAGAATAATACTATTAGAAATTTCAGTAGTAATGGTAGTTTTATTATATAAAGCGTTATGTATAGTCGACCTAACGTTAATTTTAATCTGTTTTAGGTAAGTCGCATAACCATATTATATATTTCAATGACTGTTGAATTATCAGGAATTGCTCAATCATTCTATTTCTCACCTATCGTCATAATTTATCTTCTCGACAACCGAGGGCAACTGGTAACCCAATCCGGCTAGAATCACTGTGCCCGTCCCAATGACAAAGAAAAAAATATTGACGTGTTCAATAATAGGATTTAAGAGATATAATATAAAAGTTGTTTTCAAAAAAGCATAAAATCCACTTAAATGAAAACTCGTTTTTTGTTCACCGTATGAATAAAAAGGTAATTGTTTAACAGTTTTGAATTAGCTAACGACGCGCCTACGTATCTCAGCTATCCGTTATTCTGGTTCATATGCCACAAATAAATGCTTGGAATCGTCTTTACATGAAACATAGCTATCTGCAATTCAGCTTTACATTTCCCTGGCGAATGAATGGATTCTTTAAATCAAGTTTTCCAGCTTGAAGTAAACATCAATCTCACTGTATTTAACGAGTCGTCGAACAACATAACAAAACTACCACCAATCGCACTCACTTGCGACTGGCCGTAATTTTGTTATGTTGTTCGATGTCTGGTTAAATACAATGGGATTGATGTTTACTTTAAGCTCCCAAACTTGATTTAAAGGATTGCTACCACCACCCGAGCAATCAATTATTGTTTAAATGAATGGATTCATCTTGTTAGAATGCGTCGAGCATAATCCTGGTCTTCTAAACTGCATACTAGGATCTCATGTAAAGCTTCAACCAACGCCGTCTTAAATTCATTCAACAAAATAAAGAACAGTGTTTCGACATGGCCCATTTTTCATTGCTCAAAGCATGTTGAACGATCACATAAATTGCACTAGTTAGTCGAATGGATATAATTTGGAGATTTTTACTTTCTAACATTGCAGTCTACCACGGTGGGACTTCGTGCTTAAAAACCGTCCTTAATTAATAATAAAACGTATTCGTGTTAGGATACTGTTTTCATGATATTACTTACATTTATTAGGCAATTTATATCCATGATAATTTTTATATTTTTACTTCTATATTTATACTTTTAATTATACCCATTTTTATAATTAACTTCAATTACATATTGAGCTATATCTTTATAATTATATTTATTGTTATATTTTAATTCTCTTTATATATATATATATATATATATATATATATATATATATATATATATATATATATATATGCGTCGTGCGTCTTTGTATATGTATTCACTAATACATGCAAGCTGCAATAATTGCCGTGGTTGCATCCTATTCTGTAAAAAAATTATCTTCTTGCAACCCAGAAATCAATCTGACATTATCGCGGAATCTGGCGTAAAGACAGCGAAAATTATCATTGTTTGCGGAAAGATTTTACGTAGATAAGCAATGCTCTTAGGGCATAAGAAGAAAACACATTTGACTGAATTACAAAAATTTAATTTTTGAAAAAAGTTTTGTTTTTCACATAAAAACAGTCTAACTGTTGCGCTAATTAGTTTTGCAAAAGTGAATTAAAGCTGACTTAAATTATTTTAAATAAGTATGAGGTTGAATTCTGAATTTTGAAAAAGATTTATTTTAATCCGTCAAATTGATCAATTGAAAATTATAACTCGGCTCGCGTAATCAGGATAAAGTATTCGGAAATTAATTTTCACACCGTTTTCCTCTATTAATATGTTATAATTTGCGTTTAATTTATAATTTCGAATAACTTCAGACGCCTCACTACTGCTAGTTATGAGATTGATTGTGTTATAGGCAAAATGCACCATTAAGATGCAATCTAAATCTCAAATTTAAATGATGATTTCAACTAAGTTCAATATATTCAATTTCTATTTAACTTTAGAGATAAGAATTCTTTGTCATCTCTTATTAAATCATTTTTGACAGCTTAGATTTAAAAATTATATGACTATAAGAGCGTTGCCAACATTTTTATCAGGTTTTATCATATCTGCGTTTCACAATTTGCATTTATACGAAGGAATCCAAGGCACTTAAAAGTTTTTTTAATCATAATAGAATATGAATGAACACTGCGACCGTTAAAATAACATATTCTTCAAAGTATTACTTTCTGAATCAAAATCCTTCTGCAATGCACAGTTTACATTTTGTTGCCTTTTCTAATGGCATTTGTTATGGCGCACTTAGTAACAAACTTGCCTCTTCAAGAAAAACGTGATTATGTCAAACTCAGCCTCAACAACGGATTCAGTCACGCTGACGCTTGCGTTAATTGCACCCTGACGGCAATTAACTGGCCCCTTTTAATATGCCTCGAACTAAATTCTTTCTCAAGTAGTTTGTGACAATTAACCAGTGAAAGATTTCTGATTAATACCAAATCTATGCTAACTCTACATAATTTTAATCCTTGACAGGAATATAAGAAAGAAGCGGTTCTTATATGTGATAAATTTTTCAGTTTTTTGCTAATGGAAAGGGTACTATGAATTTTATAAAGGCTCGCGTTTATATATATATATATATATATATATATATATATATATCAATATATATAGCATCTGCAGTATCATTTTGCTAAGGAAATTCATTCAGTAGACAGGTTAGATAACTATTGGGCATCCTATCGGATCCTACTTATGAACTGTCAGTAAGCACGAAACACATGTGTAATCAAGATTACAATTTATTACGACGTACGCATGACATAATGCAGAATTTAATATTTAATAGTTATCCGCAAAAAAATATTATATATTCAATTGACTAATGTGGTGATAATTGCGTAATATGAGGACTGATATATATGAAGACCAGAGGGTATGGATTTTCTGGAATAAAATGTGTTCAGAAATAGTTGTAACTCTCAATTTTATTAAAATTTAGCATACTTTGAAGTCCATTGTGCTGGTACCAGTTATTAACCTGGCGGCCACGGTGCTGGTATCCTTAACAGGCTCTGTATGTATAATTTTTAGTGAGTTGGCTTTGAAGTTGCATTGTCGAAGTCTTTATATGAAGTTAACTCGATTACTGTTTGAATAAATACTCCAATAGGAGATTGTACCATCAAGTTGTCTCGCAATTTTTGTCCAAATATTTAGTGGATATTGGGCATAGTACTGGCTCCTACGTATAATTCGCCAGCAAGCACGAAATGCATGATACATGAGATTATACCTTTTGTTCATGCCGACAATGGTTTATCCTTCTTTTCACATTTGAACCAATTTGTTGCTAGATAGGCAGCAAATAATAAACAAGTTTAAATCATCTGCTTTCTCAAAAGACTAAGGATAATCTCGCCACGATAGTGGTTAATTAACTCATTTTCTTATAATCGTGTCATTCGTCAGATATACATATTATTTAATACTATTTGTTGCAGTAATAGGCATATTTCGGTTTATTTATTTTGTATAGCTCATCTACTTGCAAATTTGCTGATGTACGGACAACATGGAATGTACCATCATCCACATGAACAAATAGCATTAGCTCATTTACCTAAGAATTACGTCTTTTTGGCTTTTAATCAATAATTTAAGTGCCGGCGGTGGATGGAACCCGAGGCTCAACCAGTGAGATTGTGAATTTTTACCACTTCTCCACCGGCAAAAGCTTGGACAGTCAAATTTGTTTCAACGGAATAATTTCTTTTCAGTCTAGGAGAAAACTTCTGATTGGATCTATTTAATATTGATTTTAAGTCTTATAACAGTCGGAACAGCAATTTAATTGGCTTGGTCAGTTAAATTCTCATGTTTATTTGTCAGAAACGTCCTGTTATTAAATCGCGATAGCGTTTTAATTTCTGATGCTTTAATTGAAAAATATGGTAGACAAGATGTTCTACCAACTAATGAAAGGCCAGTGTTCAGACTAAACACGTAAATTTGTTGAATATACTACTGTAATTAATGTCACGATGTCCTTTTGTTATAATTGAATGTGCATTTAGGGGAGATTCACGAGTACGACATTCAGCGAGAGTTCTGAATACCAATAGCATATTGATTAATATTGATGTAGCCACGTAGTAGTAGAACGATTCTCTGTCCAAAGAAGATTGTCAACATTTTTTCCTTGCGAACGGACACTACATTGTTTAAAAATTGCTTGGCCAATAAATAATCCTCAAAATAATAGTTACACCGCCAAATATTTGCATTAAGTTAGGCAATAACATCGCTATTATTTAAACCAAGTTTGCAAGCTTGAAGTAAACACCAATCCCATTGTATTTAACCAGTCGTGGAACAACATAACAAAACTATCGCCAGTCGCAAAGCAAAATCGCATTTCGACCTTCCATGATCATCATCAGAGAATGACGGCAAACTGACTAGCGAGGATCAAACCGCAATGCATATATATATATATATATATATATATATATATATATATATATATATATATATATATATATATATATATATATATATATATATATATATATATATATATATATGGAAAGCTAAATTGGATTGCTAGTGTTTCCGCATTTCTTAATTTTTGCCATGAAGGATGTTGTAAAAAATTTAGTCCCTAAATCGTGACCCATTTAGTATGCACAAAAATAAAAACATAAAGTAGTAATTTCTTTCTACAGCGTGGAAATAATTATGCCAAATTATGAAAATAAATTCTGCTTGCGATTTCAATATTGCTATTTCGCAAAATTGTTAAATTGCTAATTTATTTCAAAAATCAAGTTCGCCAGCTTGACATTAGCACAAATTGGGATTGGAGTTAAACATTCGCACAACAAAGCAAAACAAACGTCATTCACGTGTACCGACTCATTTTGAGCTTCAAAGGGTATAATTAGAGAATGACGGAAAATTGACTAGCGAGGATTAAAACGCAATTCATATATAAGGAAAGCAAAATTAATTGTGCGGCTCTCACCTCTTGTGGTCTCGCATACGTTTTATTTGACTGGAAGTGTCGGGTGCATAATTTCTTTGCAGTCTCGAACGTTAACTTTTTACAGCCTTCGTCGTATATATATATATATATATATATATATATATATATATATATATATATATATAATTATACAAGTATTTTAATCAAGCCTGCGAGCTTAATATGAACACCAATCTCGTGGTTTTGAATCAGTCAAACAACGTATAAAAACTACAACCAGTTACACGTACTGACGCTTTTCGGCCTTCCATCAGTATGATCAGAGCACGTCGACAATCTGATTACGCGGGACCAAACCGAAATGCATTTTTAAGTTATTGAGAATGAGATATATTTGTTTCTATACTAGTCGACCGGTATAATTTCACCTGACTGTAAATACCGAATACGCACCTTCTATACGATCAAGAACACATTAATTTTGTGCTTTCTCCCGCCCATGAATGTATTAAAATTCACCATAATTCATTCCCACTTTCTTCACCCAAATATATAGTGGGTAAAGCGCGTAATACCGGCTTCTACTGATGAGTCGCCAGTAAGCACGAAACGAATGCGCATGAGATTAAACTTTCCGTTCATGCTGCCATTGGTTTATCCTTCTGGTCACAACTGAAATAATTTGTCACTAGGTTCGCAAAACCTAATACATGCTTGCATATATATTAGTTCTCCGCACCAAACAGTATTTAACTGTTATATATTCATTTCTTGTGTTATGATAAAAAATTCTTTATATTGTGCTAGCGAGCTGGAAATGAATTTATTTCTGCGAATGTTAGAAGTTAGAACTCAAACCTAGCTTGCTAAAACGCTTTGTAAATTCACTACACCAGTTCTGGTAAATTTCTGCTTCGGATCCAAATATATCGCAGGCATAACTAATTTAACGGCCGGTTTCTTTGATAAACGGTATCTGGTTTAATTTATTGATCGATTTTTACAGTAAGGTCCTTTATTGGATTTATATGCTCCTGCATAATTTTAAAATTTAACAGTCTATATAATTAAATCTTAATTTTCCGTATACATTATTTTACTTTAGAATATGTGCGTATTTATACTGAATTTAATTATGCGAAACATATATGGGAAATAAATTAGTCATCAATGTCTGCTGTACACTTTTATCAGTTTCACAAATTCATGCTTTCGTGCACATATTCCGACATTCAAATTAAAATAGAAAAAGAATCAGCCTTCTGTATAATTGTTAGATTAGTTAATCACAGTTTTATTGAAAGACGGATTATTTCATTTTTAGGATATATCTACTGATAAAATGAAAAGAATTCAACTATTTAAACTTTTACACGTGTGAATTTACATTACTATATGCCAATGTGCTGTAATTAATCAATGGGAAAATTAAATGGTTACCGACTAAGAAGAGAATAAGGGAAAGTGGAAAATTAAATGCCATGACCACTGACTCAGATTAAGCATAAGCTAAATATAGTATTTAAAATGAATTAATTTAACATTAAAATATCTTGAGTATACTGTTTTGCGATTGATTAAACAGCATAATACCAAACCAATTCTATTTAATCAGTCGTAAAACAGAAAATCTACCGTCAGTTAGACATTCCGATGCCTTTTGACCTCCCATGATCATCATTAAAGCAAGACGGTATACTTCCTAGCGAAATTCCAACCACAGTGTATATACAAGTGATGCAAATTCATTTATGCGGCTCCGACTTCGAGTAGACTTGCGTAAGTTTTAGTTTACTGGTAATTTCAGTTACACAACTTCTGTGCGGATAAGAAGATTAATTTTTTGCGGATTTCATCGCATTTAGATTAGTTTAATAATTTAAGAAATCATTTATGGCGTGCGTGGTGGTAACATTTCTGTAAATAAATTGGGATTGGTTATTATATATAGCTTGCAAAGTTGAATTAAAGAAATGTTACCACCATTCCCGCAACCAATGTGTGTTTAAAAGATCTAATAGTCTGTACAATAATTTTCTCAGGTCTAAGCATTTGAACCGACATTTTTGGCTGAAGATACACATAAAATGGGTAAGAATATATTGCTCAACTGAAAATATTTGTGCCTTTATATCCAACTTGCAGTTCTCTGAAAAAGGTTACTTTGTTGAAGGCTATAAAGAGTAAGTAAAACTCACAATAATTGATATTATCCTATAGACTTTATTTATGAAAACAGAAGAGTATCATATGTAGGCCCCAACAAATTTAGCTAAGAGCTCAATGTTGTTTTGTTAGTAAGCAAGGAATGAAGGATTTTGATCAATAAATAAATCAGTTCACAAGGGCTCATTTGCAGGCAATCTACGCCCTTTAATGTAATCACTTATTTTTGTTCAAGCCATTAAATTCCTAGATATTCAACGTTCAGATAGTATTTTTAATCATCTACTAAAAGAAATTTATAACGCTGGCCAAACGAAATTATGCATTTCCTACACATGTTTAATAAAGAAAACTCCAACTATTTATTGGAAAAGAAGAAAAATGAATAATTAAATCAAATTACTTGTGGAACGCCAGGTATTATAACAATCATGTTACTGTTGCTATGTGCCGAGGTAAGCAGAAATTTTGTGAGATTAAGGCAGAAAAATAATATACGGGAATTGGGTCTGTACTGGAGGGTATGCGCATAGTGATTTGACAATGCTTTTATTAAAACAACTCTCCTTTGCAAATTCCGGTTTGTTTATTTACGGGAAATGTTTAAATTTGTTATTTTCAGATAGTTTCAAAGATAAAGAATAGCAAATTTGTTTTATGTGTGACAGAATTGCTTTCTATGATTGCACATTGGAACGATATTATAAAACATGAAATTTGTCCGTGTTAAAACCAAATGGTCATAAAATTTTGATGGAAAATAAAATATTACATTTGAATAACCTCAAAGGCATTACAATTTATGCAGATGAAGTCACATGTACCAGATGAAATCAATCACCGATAGGATAGTATTATTAGTCAAAAGTAAATATCTAAATGTTGTTGGTCTAAATTTATTGCAAGTTATATGAGCGAAATTTTAAATTTTTAGATACACAGGTTTAGGGTCAACGACAATTTTTTTAAATGATGCGATGCAAGAAAGGTGCAATCATAAAATGTCTCACTGTTAAGGTTTTTACTCTTAAAGAAAACTATAGATTTAAAAAGTTTTCGGATTAAATCTCGTGTAACAATTTTGTATAGCAGTTTGATATTTATTACGGCGGTGAAATAATATATATGCAATTAAGTATTTGGCGTTACGCAACTAGTAGCAAATTAGTTCAAATATGACCAGAAGGTTAAACCAAAGACAGCATGAACGGAACGTGTAATCTCGTGCACGTTCGTTTCGTGCTTACAAACAATTCATTATTAGGAGCCGGTATTATGCCCTTTACCCACTATATATTTAGCTGAGGAATGTGGGACAATTGGAAGTTCCAATCTCTTCTGAGAATGTGTAAATCTGCAGTTGTGAAGCTAACTTCATATAAAGTCGTCGAAAATGCGACTTCAAAGTCAACTCGCTATATTTATTATATAAATCAAACCTGTATCGGTTACCAACACCATGGCTATTGTTGCAGTACCTGATACCAACAATTCGGTGGCCGAAAAGATAAATGGTACGAACACTATGATTGCCGAGTCAGTACATGGAACCAAAATCATGGATTTCATTTTATGCTAAAGCTCACCAAAATTGAGAATTACACTTATTTCTGAACGCATGTTACTCCAGTTGTCAAATTTCTCAGTAATCATGATATTGTTCAGTTAGTTACTGTTTATGGGGGAGAACTAATTCATATGCAATTGTGTATTAAGTGATGCGCACCTAGTATCAAATTAGTTCAAATATGATTAGAAGGATAAATACAGATAACGGCTTACTTATTTGTTTCAGTGATTTTTCCATTTAATGGATCAATGTGATAACATGACCTTGAACAGAGTAATTGATAAACTAGCTGGACTATACTTTAGACCCTAAATGATAAAAATAAATTAATTTAAGCGAGTCTTTTATGCAGATTATAATTTTTAAATAATATAACTTCGAAAGAAATTAATTATTCAGACTTCTTAAAAATCGATCGTAAAATGTATTAAATCTGTAGCCTTTCATCGCCATTACATTAATTCATATCATTTTCCAGGTGTCCTGGCGTCTGTTTGATAATGAAAGATCGGAAATAGTTCGTCGGAACGTAAGAAGGAAAATGTTACTTAATAATATACAACTGAAGGAAAATCGAACAATAATATAATTTAATATATAAATAAAAAATGCACGCAATGTGTGACTACAACGACGAGTTAAGTCTTGTGTCTTCATGAATAAAATAATAAATACGAAATTTCTGGCAATCATTTGGCGAATGTTCAATAAGGATTAACCGATTCAGTTTATCAATTTATTCCGTATCATATGCAATGCTTAGTTTATTTCCAAAAAATATATGAATATATATATATATATATATATATATATATATATATATATATATTCTTTTGAAATGCGAGCTTTAATAAAATTCATTGCACCCTTCCTGTGTGCAAAAATAAAAAGAAATTTTATCAGATATAAGAAACATTTCTTTCGCATTGTTTTCCCAAATATCTACTAATGAATATATAAAGATATGTTCATTAGTAGATATTTGAGAAGAAAATGAAAAGAAATGATACTTATATCTGATAAAATTTATTTTGTTTTGCACACAGGATAAATATATATATATATATATATATATATATATATATATATATATATATATATATATATATATAGACCCGAGGACTACCCTCTGCATGAATAGAAGACTACGGTGAAATGATATATTTATTCATAAGTATAATTTCAGCATAATTTTGATCGCTATTCTCGAATGACTGACTGTAGGTTCGACATGTCAAACCTACATTTGAATTAACCAAAAAGATTGTTAGCCAATTTTACTTTGACGATCACTATGCCTGTGGAACATTTTATTTTATTTATTAAAGATATTGGTATTCAAACTTTTCAATTTGCATCATACATCATAAAATAAGACTGTATTCTTGATTAAGTTATACGTAACCCTTGTGTGTTTTAGTCCAATCTCATGTAAAGCGTAAATATTTGCAGTGGATTAACTTTCGCTCATATAATTCTCATTGTAAAATTTTCAATACGGTTTTCACATGCACTCATACAATAAATTTACGCATCAAGAAGCTAGGCTTTGCTATATACTCGACAAGCATCATGAGCAACTAAATAATAAGCATTTGTGCATTTCATTATATGAGATATCGACACGCTTTTTATCAAATAATCTTTTTAATAGATTTTAATCAAGCCTAGCTCAAATAATTGGCAAATCAGTTATGTAAAGAGTTCATGAATCTAACTTCATCTAAATAATATTTTAATACTATCTTTAAAAATCACGGAGTTCGTCTACATTGATTCGTTTAGATTAAATCCATCGATTAGGTTTCAGGCAGATGTGCAATTAACGTGTAGAAAGACGTTATACTAGTATAAACTGTTTACTATATTAAAATTCTGATCGCCATATTCTCAATTTAACTTCAAACATATGTCCAATTACGTTACACCATCTCTTAGGAAACAGAAAAAATACACTTCTACATGACCATAGAAGAATTCCAGGTGATGTTTTGGCTGTAGCATTGTTTATTTACAGTCGCTTTAATTCATCAGATGAAAAACGTTATGTCTACAATTTTGAGGATAGAGGAAATGTAAATGCTTGGAGAACGAAAGCATTGTTTATTTATTGAAGTCGTATTATGGACACCGCTTGCTATATAAATGCATACATACGTCGGACCATTGGCAATAATCAGGTCAAGCCAATCAAATGCGCAAATAATCGTGCACACTTTGGGAAATACAGCATAATGTCTGTATGGTGAACTTGTCAATGCATGTGCAAAGTATAAACAAACCAGGTAAGTTTATTCTCGACTTTGTCGATACTAGAATGATCAGGTAAATGGTGACAACCAAATATTAACAAAGTTCTTATCTGCGCTACACGTATCGAAGGAGAACACGAGAAATATTCCACGTGGACAAGTAAACTCTAACTGTTTCTACATAAAAATTCTCTTGACATCACGTGTTCTGTTCTTCTTCAAATATAAAATATATTTAAAGTCTACGCTAAAAAACGGAACACAGATATTGAAACCAATATCACAAGAATCAAATCCGGCAAATTTAGAAAGCTTATTTTAATGAAATAATTTTTTCATGAAATGATGATTTAGCGAGTGGAGGAATTTTTGTCGTAAAATCAATACCATGAAAATTAGCAGTGTCATTTTTTACTGATATAAAATTGGAGAAAAATGCTCTAGATAATTTTACGAAATTATTCTTCACAGAATTTTGTCACTAGCACTGATTAAATTCAAGACATGTTGAAAATACCCTTCTCTGAAAGTGAAAGGTTGATCGTTGAAAGAGATAAGGCGGTAGAAAGGAATCTTTCCCGAGAGCCCTAATAAAATTGTCCTACGGTTAGGAACTGAAGCATCAAGATATTTATAAAATTAACTGAATTACTTTCTTAATAAGATTTTGCATAAGTATTTCTGCAATTTTTCTGATAATTACAGAAATATATAATTAAATAATAAAATTTCATTGTAGCAATTGATAGTTTTTTACACGCCTTTTATATTAAAATAAACTTTTTACCCAAACGTCAACTACCGCAGAATGATTTTTAAGGATGCATCATTATGCTGTACCAATGAAAGCAATATTTATTGATCAATTATCGATTTGAATGTTGTTTATATATATTTTAATTTGGTTTGCTGCTTCCACTGTTAGGTCGAAGTGAATTATGCGCGAGGACATTTTTTAAACTTCCAGTATATTTTTTTCTAATCTATGTAACTTTAAAGCTAACAGATTGGTGATTACCTAACTTACACGAACATATGGCAAACAGTATATGTCAGTTATTGACTGGCGTGACAAGATAACTGGATCGCAAGTACACACATTTATTCAATGCGGCTACAGTTCCACATTCTCATTTTACCTTAAATCCGACATGTGATATATAATTTCTTCTAGACTGTAGAGCGACATATATTTATACAATGATGATAATAAAAAGGAATCTAAGTATAGTTATTTAGGATAGAATTACGAGGCGAGAATTAGCTAAAATAGAAAAACGACTGAAGCGCAATTAATATGTAAATGTGAATGTTAGTGGATTCTGTCATTTTGTAAATATAATACTCATTAATTAAGGTAACGCCAAGTAATGCAAGTATAACGTTTTCTAGAGAAGAATGTTCAATATCAGAATAACCATAACATTGCCTGTTAAAAAACAGATGATTTATCAGTAATACGGACATAAGATATGTAGGTTTCCCAAATTTAAGGATGAATTTCATGACAAAATGTATTACCTATACAATTTTATTGTGAAGACGTGAGATATCTCATTACTTGCCTTGCTTAAATAACAGATAGCCACAATTGTTATCGTTAAACATGAAGATATTGGTTACACAAAAGCTTGAAAAATGATTCAGTGAAATTATATATTAAGTGTTGCTCACCTAGTAACAAATTAGTCCAAATACGACTAGAAAGTTAAACCAAATTCTGTATGGACGGAAAGTACAATCTCATGCGCAGATTCACTTCGTGTTTACTGGCGACTCAACTGTAGGAGCCGGTATTAAGTCTTATACCCACTATAAATTTAGGTGAGGAATTTGAGACAATTAGATGGTAGAATTTTCTATACGAATGTGTAAACCTGCTGTAGTAGATTTAACTTCATATAAAGTCTTTGACAATGCGACTTCAAAGCTAACTCATTATATAATATATATGCAAAGCCATTGAAATTGGCAAAGTTGACTCGAGCGTAGCTCAACCAACCGAAATCACTTACCGAACCTATTATGTAATTTGAAAAAAATGCTTGACATCGCTTAAGCCTACATATTTTATTGAATACAGTTTTACTTTGGAGTAGAACAACATCTAACTGATGACGCAAACATATTTTACTTAATGACAACTCTGTAGTAGCCTACGATATGCATTCGAGAATGGGCTATTATTACCACAGAATTTGAACTAAAATTTGTTTAACACAAAATGAAAAGGGTATTTTTCTTAAGCGCTTTTGAGCATACATCTTACAGATGAACTTTTATTCAGGAGTCAAACATTATCTAAAATATTGCTCTCATTCTTACTTTCAGATGTAAATTCACAATCATGCACCATTAATAATATGACAAGGAATTCGAGTTGATCCAATTCAATGCCTTTTTATGTATAAATATTGCGATTCTATATGCGAAAATCTTTCCTGATCGACAGCCTACTTTTAATATATGAAACAGGCCAACTTTTCTAATTACGTAATTTAAAGTTTACTTCAATGATGTAAGGCATCCTGTTTTTTATGTAAGATATCGGCAGTTTATGTTTGTTTTGATTGGTTTATTTTATAATTCAGGAACTTAAATATAAACAAATTACATCTTTTAGAAAGCAGCATAAAACAGAGGTAATACTACAAGTCAAAGGAAGATTTTTTTGCGAAATTTAAAGAAAATACGATATTAATTTATTTACGATCAGCAAAATTGATTAAGCAAATCTTTGTCATCAATCGCGCAAATCATGTCTGCAAAATATCTATTTTCTACATTTTTATTGCACAAATTATGTACCAAATGTAACGAATGCTTGTGGCATAAAATGTTTTTCTTAAATTTGACGTGAACATTTTCTTTAAATTTGGCACATGTAAAAATGCATCGAATTAGAACTGCAGAACTTTCATTTATCCAGACAAATATTTAATATTTAAAAAAATCTTAATTTACGGTTATTCATTGTTCTCCATCGATAACTAGAGCTGAATGTAAAAATAAACATGTGAAATCTTGCTGTAATCTAATAGACTGGGTGATAATTTTTAATTCTGAATCAGCTGTTCTGTAAAGCAAGATTATAGAATGAATGGATAAATTAATTCTGTATTTATTGCGCGGAATTCTATTTAATTATTTCTGCGTAAAATTACGGATTATCAACTGGATGCTAACTCTGTCTCCAACACTAATTTGTACATGAAGTTAGCGTGCATAGAGTAGAAATACGAAGCTCTTATCAAATTAAACTAGAGGACATTTTCGCACGTTGAATCTGGTAAGTAACATTCAAATGGAAATTTTTTTACTAATAATATATTCTTAGGTAAAATTCCAGGTCTGCGTTACATAGAAAGCTAAGCATCATTTAAATGGAGCCAACGGTACTAAATTTTTATTGGGAAACTATGTAAAAACAAAAGTTTAAATACATCTAACTATGAATACACCCACACCCTTTATCTCACTCTCTCTCTCTCTTTATATATATATATATATATATATATACATATATATATATATATATATATATATATCCTGTATATTGTTTTTTATTCTCACTTTAAATTTATTATCAACTTAGTAATAAGATGTAAATACAAATTTTTGAAAAATTATTTAATAGTTCAAACATTTGAATTTAGTGCTTACACATTTTAAAATTTTATGATACTCCATTTGATATGATGTAATAAATTTTGATTATTTTCTAGTTCAATCATGAAGATCAAAAGTTAATAATTTTGCTACTTTGATTTCAATTTCCTACACTTTGTTATGTCCAAATAGATCACAATTAATAGTAAACTGTGCATTGGTACATAATATTAACACTAGTCTCTTAATGAGATCACGTTTTCGTGGGTCTATAGATTACCTTACTGGTACGATTCGACAGGCCAAGCAAATTTGAATTGACGTTCTTGTACACACTAAATAGATTTCCAGCAATTTTCTCTACTTAATTAGTACGAATATTCTGATAAACTATATATCAAGAGAAACCTGCCAATATCTTCCGAGGCTAGCAAGCCTATTTCGAATGGTGTGTCCGCGAGTTCTCAGTGCTAATGTATTTGGATAACAGAATAAGGGCGAAAACAAATTTTCCTAGATGGTCTAACATCTATAAAGCAAGTCATTCGGAATGACTTTGTTTAGTTACACCAATTTTAGTCAATGACGCGAGCTGAAATTCAACTCCACGTGAAGATTGAAAATGCTTGCCAGTTTAGTCTATGCTCCTTCCTCCAAGATTAACAATTGTCAATTAGATGCAAAATCATACGTAGCATAAATACTAGACAGTCTTGAAAGCGATGAAAGCATTTGCCAAATTAACCCAAATGATAAACTGGTGCAGTAAAGAGAAGAAAGAACCAATAGGTAGGAAAAAAATTAACAAACACATTATAGATTGAAAAAGTGGCGGCCCGGTCTGTTCACAAATGTCCACTGACCAAGTAACTTCGTAGGCACGCACACATTTCGCTATTGTTTGATTTAATGCTTGCATACTAACTGACGGCAATATGTCGGTGTCTTAAGCTAGTTAGTTTGATCTGTTCATGAAATTACTGTCGCAAGTTTGAAACTGGCAGCTTGCAATGTCAACAAAAAAACAGAGAGACAAGCATTCAATATCAAGTAGAAGCGGGCTAATTATTGACAAATACTTGTTTTAAGAAAATAGCTAATTATTTTTACAAACGACTTGACTAGCACATCAAAGCTAACAGACAAATAATTCGATAAGCAGTTTTGCTCCGTAGCATTGGATTGATGTACTAATTAATTACCTGGCCTTTAATGTGCAACAAAAGATTTTAACTTACTCGGCCAACATTTTTTCGGCGAATATTTCAAAGCAATTTTCCGGCCAGCTTTGCCAACGGTAAGCTCATGACCTCGCATCGAAAACCAAGGATTAAATAATGAATCAATTATGCATGAAGGTGTCGGCACAACATTCCAAATCTACTAAAACTTTTTGCCAAGAAATGTTGAACAGTTGGACGGTGCGACAACAGCCATGTTGCTTTTACCATGTACCGCCTTGGAAAACAGAATGTTGATAGCCTTCTCACGCTTTGTACGTATTATATATAGTGAGATGGCTTTGAAATTGCATTGCCGAAGACTCCATGTGAAGTTAACTCTACTACTGCTGGTATACACATTTGTATAGGAGATTTTGCCATCCAATTGTCCCAAATTACATGACTAAGTAATTAGTGGGTTTGCAACGTAGCACCGATTCCTAACAATCATTCAACTATACGAACTAAAAAATGTTTACATATGATTGTACTGTTTTTTCATGCTGAGTTGAGCATGTCCAACTGGTCCTATTTGAATTAGCCTATTAATAGGTACGTAAACCTAATACATAAGTGCATATATATATATTAGTTCACAGTATTCAGAATATATATATATATATATATATATATATATATATATTAGTCAATAGCCAGTTAGGTGGAAATATTTTGCATAAGTATATTCTGAGATGATGAACGCAGTCTCTCGTGTAAACATTGGGAATACGGCAGGTCGAGGAATCGAAAGTCAACTCAGTTCACAAACTTGATTGGTTTATTCTGCGAAGCAGCTGAAAATAAAACGAACTAGTCGAATATTTTTGAGATTATTAACGTCAGTGTAAAAATTTATTATTGCGCCGTAATTGGGGAAATACCCCTTAAATATCTTTCAACTTAACCTATTAACTTTGGTTGAAATTTTTAGACGTGAATGTTTGCTCGCATTCGTTTGATCTCTTGTCATGTCAGGTTAAATCTGAGTAATGATAACAAGGTCAGACTAAGTCAAATGAAATATAAAAGTATAAAATCAAAAAGACGAAAAAATAATGGCTCCAGAATGGCTTCACTCTCCGTCAGTCAAAATAATAAATTTAAATTAAATGCAAAACATTTTTTTCTTTATCATAAACTTTCTCTAACAACAATATTTTTCGCGTATTTAACATAAGATATGTCCAATTTGGCGTTTAATTTTAGAAAAAAATCGATGAAAATCCTACGTGTGAGAAGAAAGGCTCTACTTAGTTACGCAATATTTCATTACGCATTGCTATATTTTGCAATGTTCTTAATTGATGCACAATTTTACACAATAAATGTAGATATAATCGCTTTTGGGCTTTCTTTATTTGATAAGGCAAATGTGAGAATCCCTCATTATTAAATTGAAAAAATTGCAGATATTTCTCAATTCTTTAGTTTAAATTGATTAATATCGATTTTTAACTGCAAATAAAGCTGCATAACCGAGAACTATTTAATAAAACAAAATTAATATTTCCGATATTTATGCTTAAAGTAAAATGATTTTGTAAACAACAGTTATTAAAAATATTTCTTCACAAAAACTGGCCAAGCAAAATTTTGCTATTGGTACTCGCAGCAACGTTTTTCCTAAAATTAGTTTTCATTTCCTGTGGAGTCTGCTATTAATAGCTCATTCTGGCACTGCTTAACTTCGAACTAATCCCAAAGGAAATGTTTTAAAAATTCCATTCTTTCGCGATATACATAGATCCAAACCTCTTCTCATTTATATATATTTAAAACAGGCCAATTATTGTTCGTCAACTCAATAGGTGTTTTTACAAGTTAACCTGTTTTAATCGATGTTTAGTTTTACTAAGATAATTTTTTATGCCAATATTGGCTAAAATTAAGGTAAAAAATGTTTGCGTTATATTATAAACTACGAAAAATTAAGCTCTTATGTTTAATCAAAATAAAAGAGGTTAAATTAAAAGTAGTCTAGAATATTAGAATCAAAATCTCGTTTCGATCAGGTAATTTGGCTTTATAATTAAATTCATAGACATAACTAATTCTAAGTCATATTTTCCATACTTTACTTTCCATTGAACTTGAGTTTCTTGCAAGAATATTCTTTAAAAATTCTGCTTTTATCTTGTTCATAAACAATATTTACATATTACAATTTCATTATTAATTCTATTCCAGCTCTTTTGCTTGCTAAAATACATTTAATTTATTTTTATGAACAATTTTAATTCTTAAATTTTTTATTTGAGTATCAGGCTGTTTTTTTAACTTTCGGCTATTTTCGTAAATCTCGCTTTATCTTTTCTGTTTTTTCCGTTTTGTTTGTATTTTATATTAATTTGTTATCAATTTCATATAATAAATATATTTCTAGATAAAAATATTTATGGCACCCTTTCTATGTGTAAAACGGAAAAAAAATTTTCAATTATTATTTTAGTTATTTATTATATTATTTATTATTTTTATTATTTATAATTTCCTGCATTAATTTCATTTTCATTTTGCGTTGCATAACTTGGCTCTCAGTCCATTTTGATATATTCCTTAAAGGGAATTTGTGTTTTCGTAGTGCTGCCATCGTTCGAGCTGATAACACAATTGACGATTGCGGGACAGTAGATAGCACAAGTAGGTCATTAAAATCTTGATTCCTTTACATTTTCGGGTGCACAACTTTCTACTTCAATTGATTGAGGGATTCTCTTTGGTACAGTTATTTTGAGACCGTCCTTATACTGCTTGTTTGGAAATAGTTTAGAATGAAGATCTGACCAATGAGAACCCATAAACCAATTAAAAAACAAGCTGTGCACCTGGAAAAGTTAGTGAATCAAGATTCTACCGACCTACGTGTACCACCAATTGTCCCGCAACCGTCAATTGTAGCCTCCGCCCATATGTTTGTCTAAAACCAATACGGTTAAAAGACTTCAATTGTACTTTCATTTCGGATGACATTACCTCGCTCGAACTTTTAGAACCAAATTCATTTTTAATAAGCGAATGAGACCATGAACTTTTATGACAAAGAACTCTGCAACACTTAGCATATACACTAAGATTAATGAGTACAACGAAAGTTTTTTAGACATTATCCTATTTATGCATATAATAGAATACAAAAATAAAGTTTAAAAATGTTTGCATAGGATTTGACACCTAATTGTATGCGTATTTGCTGATAATAAAGCATTTAAGTGTGCAAGAACATACATGATATTTTAAAACCGTTCTGTGTCAGTTTGTGTGTTTTTTTGGTTACCTTTTGTACAATAATAATCACGACTCATCCTGAAACGACCGGTTCAAGAGTGGCGAGGCAAGCAAGCCATATTTAAAAAAATATTATTGAATAATCCCTCTGATTGTCGATTAAAGATGGGAAACTTTCCTAGCAAATCTGGCCAATCAGAAATTCTTACGTAAAGTTAACTTTATTATATCGCTTGGTAATTGAACAACATATGTGCGATTTACTCTAACACTTAAAATTTACCCTTTCTTATATCATATGCACTATACATATAATATTATATATACATATATATATAGCTATGCATATTATCATTATATTAGCCATCATCACAAAAACAAAATTGTTAGTCATGTTTCTCAATTATGCATAATATTAAATTCGAATTGTATCTAAATCTTTCCAATTATTGGGTCAGAGAAATTCAACGATAAATATATTATTGCATATATTATCAATTATTTCGTAAATGCAAATAATAAAGACATAAGTTTTTGGCCATTTTAATAACAATTGTATAAAAATTGGATATTCAAATTTTAATAAATCATATAAAAAATTATTAAGACTTATTTATTTAATAAAAATACTTATGTGATGTGATATCTTTTTTTAATATTATTATCTGTTTGATGGAACGTGTGTGGTTTGAATCCAAATACAGCTATTCTAATCTATTCTATTCTATTCTATTCTATTCTATTCTATTCTATTCTATTCTATTCTATTCTATTCTATTCTATTCTATTCTATTCTATTCTATTCTATTCTATTCTATTCTATTCTATTCTATTCTATTCTATTCTATTCTATTCTGTTCTGTTCTATTCTATTCTATTCTATTCTATTCTATTCTATTCTATTCTATTCTATTCTATTCTATTCTATTCTATTCTATTCTATTCTATTCTATTCTATTCTATTCTATTCTATTCTATTCTATTCTATTCTATTCTATTCTATTCTATTCTATTCTATTCTATTCTATTCTATTCTATTATATTCTATTCTATTCTATTCTATTCTATTCTATTCTATTCTATTCTATTCTATTCTATTATATTCTATTCTATTCTTTTCTATTCTATTCTATTCTATTCTATTCTATTCTATTCTATTCTCTTTTATTCTATTCTATTCTATTCTATTCTATTCTATTCTATTCTATTCTATTCTATTCTATTCTATTCTATTCTATTCTATTCTATTCTATTCTATTCTATTCTATTCTATTCTATTCTATTCTATTCTATTCTATTCTATTCTATTCTATTCTATTCTATTCTATTCTATTCTATTCTATTCTATTCTATTCTATTCTATTCTATTCTATTCTATTCTATTCTATTCTATTCTATTCTATTCTATTCTATTCTATTCTATTCTATTCTATTCTATTCTATTCTATTCTATTCTATTCTATTCTATTCTATTCTATTCTATTCTATTCTATTCTATTCTATTCTATTCTATTCTATTCTATTCTATTCTATTCTATTCTATTCTATTCTATTCTATTCTATTCTATTCTACATTCTATTCTATTCTATTCTATTCTATTCTATTCTATTCTATTCTATTCTATTCTATTCTATTCTATTCTATTCTATTCTATTCTATTCTATTCTATTCTATTCTATTCTATTCTATTCTATTCTATTCTGTTCTATTCTATTCTATTCTATTCTATTCTATTCTATTCTATTCTATTCTATTCTATTCTATTCTATTCTATTCTATTCTATTCTATTCTATTCTATTCTATTCTATTCTATTCTATTCTATTCTATTCTATTCTATTCTATTCTATTCTATTCTATTCTATTCTATTCTATTCTATTCTATTCTATTCTATTCTATTCTATTCTATTCTATTCTATTCTATTCTATTCTATTCTATTCTATTCTATTCTATTCTATTCTATTCTATTCTATTCTATTCTATTCTATTCTATTCTATTCTATTCTATTCTATTCTATTCTATTCTATTCTATTCTATTCTATTCTATTCTATTCTATTCTATTCTATTCTATTCTATTCTATTCTATTCTATTCTATTCTATTCTATTCTATTCTATTCTATTCTATTCTATTCTATTCTATTCTATTCTATTCTATTCTATTCTATTCTATTCTATTCTATTCTATTCTATTCTATTCTATTCTATTCTATTCTATTCTATTCTATTCTATTCTATTCTATTCTATTCTATTCTATTCTATTCTATTCTATTCTATTCTATTCTATTCTATTCTATTCTATTCTATTCTATTCTATTCTATTCTATTCTATTCTATTCTATTCTATTCTATTCTATTCTATTCTATTCTATTCTATTCTATTCTATTCTATTCTATTCTATTCTATTCTATTCTATTCTATTCTATTCTATTCTATTCTATTCTATTCTATTCTATTCTATTCTATTCTATTCTATTCTATTCTATTCTATTCTATTCTATTCTATTCTATTCTATTCTATTCTATTCTATTCTATTCTATTCTATTCTATTCTATTCTATTCTATTCTATTCTATTCTATTCTATTCTATTCTATTCTATTCTATTCTATTCTATTCTATTCTATTCTATTCTATTCTATTCTATTCTATTCTATTCTATTCTATTCTATTCTATTCTATTCTATTCTATTCTATTCTATTCTATTCTATTCTATTCTATTCTATTCTATTCTATTCTATTCTATTCTATTCTATTCTATTCTATTCTATTCTATTCTATTCTATTCTATTCTATTCTATTCTATTCTATTCTATTCTATTCTATTCTATTCTATTCTATTCTATTCTATTCTATTCTATTCTATTCTATTCTATTCTATTCTATTCTATTCTATTCTATTCTATTCTATTCTATTCTATTCTATTCTATTCTATTCTATTCTATTCTATTCTATTCTATTCTATTCTATTCTATTCTATTCTATTCTATTCTATTCTATTCTATTCTATTCTATTCTATTCTATTCTATTCTATTCTATTCTATTCTATTCTATTCTATTCTATTCTATTCTATTCTATTCTATTCTATTCTATTCTATTCTATTCTATTCTATTCTATTCTATTCTATTCTATTCTATTCTATTCTATTCTATTCTATTCTATTCTATTCTATTCTATTCTATTCTATTCTATTCTATTCTATTCTATTCTATTCTATTCTATTCTATTCTATTCTATTCTATTCTATTCTATTCTATTCTATTCTATTCTATTCTATTCTATTCTATTCTATTCTATTCTATTCTATTCTATTCTATTCTATTCTATTCTATTCTATTCTATTCTATTCTATTCTATTCTATTCTATTCTATTCTATTCTATTCTATTCTATTCTATTCTATTCTATTCTATTCTATTCTATTCTATTCTATTCTATTCTATTCTATTCTATTCTATTCTATTCTATTCTATTCTATTCTATTCTATTCTATTCTATTCTATTCTATTCTATTCTATTCTATTCTATTCTATTCTATTCTATTCTATTCTATTCTATTCTATTCTATTCTATTCTATTCTATTCTATTCTATTCTATTCTATTCTATTCTATTCTATTCTATTCTATTCTATTCTATTCTATTCTATTCTATTCTATTCTATTCTATTCTATTCTATTCTATTCTATTCTATTCTATTCTATTCTATTCTATTCTATTCTATTCTATTCTATTCTATTCTATTCTATTCTATTCTATTCTATTCTATTCTATTCTATTCTATTCTATTCTATTCTATTCTATTCTATTCTATTCTATTCTATTCTATTCTATTCTATTCTATTCTATTCTATTCTATTCTATTCTATTCTATTCTATTCTATTCTATTCTATTCTATTCTATTCTATTCTATTCTATTCTATTCTATTCTATTCTATTCTATTCTATTCTATTCTATTCTATTCTATTCTATTCTATTCTATTCTATTCTATTCTATTCTATTCTATTCTATTCTATTCTATTCTATTCTATTCTATTCTATTCTATTCTATTCTATTCTATTCTATTCTATTCTATTCTATTCTATTCTATTCTATTCTATTCTATTCTATTCTATTCTATTCTATTCTATTCTATTCTATTCTATTCTATTCTATTCTATTCTATTCTATTCTATTCTATTCTATTCTATTCTATTCTATTCTATTCTATTCTATTCTATTCTATTCTATTCTATTCTATTCTATTCTATTCTATTCTATTCTATTCTATTCTATTC
>JAQBSW010006976.1:0-44380 GCA_029291075.1 Eudiplozoon nipponicum
GTTAGAGATGAAATTTTGAAGACTATATTCATAATAATTGTTTATTCATTTGTTGAATAAAAGCCCACTAATTAGTCAATCTTAATCTGATGTTCTTAATCTTTTACTGGAGCTAGCTTCAGTTACCAATTCATGCAATCGCCTTTTTCTTCCACTAGCTAGTGCAGTATTCCAAATCGGACCTAAAGATTTTTCAACAGCTGTTTCATTCATAATATTATCTCTAGATTTAATTTCTATAGATTCCCTAATCAATCTCGTCATCCTATTACGACTACATATTGCTATGCGTTTGCATTCCTCCCAGTCGATAGTATGCCCAGTCTCCACTACATGACGAGCAAGATCAGATTTAGCAATATGGCCATATTTAAACGCAGTTTTATGTTCACCTCTTCTTACTTTGATTGGACGCATGGTTTCACCAACATACTTGAGACTGCAATCATTTGATGGGATCTCATACACTCCTGAAGTGTCTAAGGGTTCAATCTTTTCTTTTTGGTTAGGGAGTATAGTGCCTAGTGTAAGGGGCTGTTTTAAAACGGTCCTTATATTGTATTTAAAAGCTATTGATTTCACTTTCCTACTTAATATAGAGTCCGGTAATACCATGATCTTCCGCTCTTCCTTCTCCTTATCTGCTTTTATGTATCTCAAACTAGGATTAAATTTCTTCACCATGTCCCTCATTGTTGTATCTATTAAATGAGGAGGGTAACCATTAGTCTAGAATATATCGCGTAGTCTGTCTAATTCTAACTTCCTATGCTTTATATCTGTTAACTTGAGACTTCTTAATGTTAATGACTTTAAGATCCCGACTTTCATACGAAACGGGTGATTGGACTTGAAATTAAGAAGGATTCCTGAATAAGTATCCTTCCTATAAATATCTCTTCCCAATTTCAGACCATTTCTAATTAATTTGACATCTAAAAATGGTAATTCACCCGACGATTCCCTTTCTAAGGTAAATTATAGTTCGCTCATTCGATTAGCTAAATTTAAGAAATTTACCAATTTATTGTCACCATGGTTCCAGATCAGTAATATATCATCCAAGAAACGTAGGTACAGTTTTGGTTTCATTGGAGTCTTATCCAACAGATCATTTAAAAATAGTGGAGGACATACAAATACATATCATCTCCATGACGTTTCCTAACGTCATTTTGCTTCCTTCTAATATTAGTGGGTGATCCACTAGGAAACGTCTAAAACAATCCAGAGCCTCAGGTACCGGTATATTTGTGTACATAGATACTACATATAAGCTTACTAATCTATCCTTTTCATCTAGTACACATTTATCAATAATTTCAACCAAATGATATGAGTTAAGCAAGGTATGTTCTAAGAAATAGGAATATTGTCTTATTCTATGGCACAAATACTTTGAAATTTTATATGTTGGGGAGTGTTGTACATTCACTATAATTATTAAAGGATTACCCGGCTTATGCACTTTAACTAAACCATAAACTCTGGGTGCAACCGTATCTCATTGAATGAGAGTGTTACCATGCGTCGAATCCAATTCTTCATTGGCAATCATTTTATTGATAAATAATTTTACTTACCCTTGTAACTTATCAGTAGGGTCTTTTGTTATTTTATTGTATACTTCAGCATTACTTAACTGTTCTATCATTTTATAGTTATAATCAGATTGATTCATCAGAACTGTAGCTCCTCCTTTATCCGCCTTAAGACATATAACATTATTTGATACTAAATCTTTTCTGAGACGTTTAATTTCATAATTAGGCTTAACTTTATCCTCTTTGTGTGTTAAAACCAATGAGGCAACGTCTAATTCAAATTTCACCTTATCATTATCAGAAAGAAGCTTTGCCGTTTTGACAGCCTCAGTAATTAATTCGTTTCTAACCGATCTTTCATTTTGGAATAGCCATGTTTAAACCACGGTTAAGTAGTTCAACTTGATCCTTCTTAAGATTTGATGTTGATAGATTTACTATTCTATTAGTCCCGATTAAATTATCACTTTCTTGGGGTCTATAAATTCCCAAGTCAGCTAATTTTTTATCGTGTCTAATTCTTACTTTTTTATTTCTCTATTACGGGCTTTATCACTGAAATCCTCAATGCATTTAAAATCATCTGCGTGCAAAAGAGAAGTTAACATCGATCTTAGTTTAGTTTTTTTCTTAATAAGTATAATCTTGCGTTTAACTAAATCACGAATCAAAGTTTTTATAATATTTATACAAAGGTCATGCTTAAGAGACATGCCATAAGCATTTAACTTAAAATTTAATTTAAAACGAAAACATTTAGGAATAACATAATGTTTTAAACAAATACTTAAAAAGGAAATATTTGACACTTGCCTCACGATTTGTTGTTTCATTAGCGAATATTTATTATACCATTTAACGGCATTTCTGTTATAGTTCCATGTTAAATGTTTCTTGAAGGAGTTGCATTGATGCGCACCTGGAATTATTGTAATTACCTGATCTGCGTTTTGACTAACGCAGCTTTCATTGTTCCAGTAATTTTCTTTCATCAATATATTTCGGCCTTGCTTACCGAAGGCCTTCATCAGTTGCATTTCACGAAACAAATGAAGCAAGTGTGTTATTTCCTCTAGTCATAATATTTATATACTTCAGACTGACCTTTCATTAGATTGAAGGAATGTTTTTTGTGCGTGTCACATATGTGTGTGTGTACATTTTCATAACCGTTGTTTTCATCTAACTAATTTCGACCAGAGTGGTTGAATAATAATTTATCAATTGCATGCAATAACTATTCGTTTTTAACACACTCAATGTAAATGACGTAACTGAGATGGGGGAGACCCATAATTCAGAAACACTCGTCATAAAAACATGCCATGAGTTATTAAACCAGAAGTCCGAAAGACTAATGCACATGTTAAATTACAATTCAAACCACAAGATTGAACTCAAGATAGAGAAGTTAAAATACAATAGAAGGACCGTTTTAAAACAGCCCCTTACACTAGGCACTATACTCCATAACCAAAAAGAAAAGATTGAACCCTTAGACACTTCAGGAGTGTATGAGATCCCATGCAATGATTGCAGTCTCAAGTATGTTGGTGAAACCATGCGTCCAATCAAAGTAAGAAGAGGTGAACATAAAACAGCGTGTAAATATGGACATATTGCTAAATCTGATCTTGCTCGTCATGTAGTGGAGACTGGGCATACTATCGACTGGGAGGAATGCAAACGCATACCAATATGTAGTCGTAATAGGATGACGAGATTGATTAGGGAATCTATAGAAATTAAATCTAGAGATAATATTATGAATGAAACAGCTGTTGAAAAATCTTTAGGTCCGATTTGGAATACTGCACTAGCTAGTGGAAGAAAAAGGCGATTGCATGAATTGGTAACTGAAGCTAGCTCCAGTAAAAGATTAAGAACATCAGATTAAGATTGACTAATTAGTGGGCTTTTATTCAACAAATGAATAAACAATTATTATGAATATAGTCTTCAAAATTTCATCTCTAACTATTCATTTGATTTTAAAACAAATAGTGATTTCAACCTTAATTTTCTGTTTTACACCCCCACCCTACCCAATGGAAATATTCTAATAATACAATAGTTATAAGTAATAATTTGTCTGACGCGTGCAAAGGGTAAATTAATGTCTATTGACTGCAGTTTCATTTAGATGTACGTACATGTGTATCAAAATAAAATAATTTAACCAAGTTTTTTAGTTATGCATACACATACACATGGACATGCGTGGCGTGCGCCAATAACTGTTATTAACTTCTGTATCTTGAGTACAACCTAGTGGTTTGAATTGTAATTTAACATGTGCATTAGTCTTTCGGACTTCTGGTTTAATCACTCATGGCATGTTTTTATGACGAGTGTTTCTGAATTATGGGTCTCCCCCATCTCAGTTACGTCATTTACATTGAGTGTGTTAAAAAACGAATAGTTATTGCATGCAATTGATAAATTATTATTCAGCCACTCTGGTCGAAATTAGTTAGATGAAAACAACGGTTATGAAAATGTACACACGCACACATATGTGACACGCGAATATCTAATGAAAGGTCAGTCTGAGGTATATAAATATTATGACTAGAGGAAATTATTAATCAATAAAATGATTGCTAATGAAGAATTGGATTCGACGCATGGTAACACTCTCATTCAAAGAGATACGGTTGCACCCAGAGTTTATGGTTTAGTTAAAGTGCATAAGCCGGGTAATCCTTTAAGAATTATAGTGAATGTACAACACTCCCCAACATATAAAATTTCAAAGTTTTTGTGCCATAGAATAAGAAAATATTCCTATTTCTTAGAACATACCTTGCTTAACTCATATCATTTGGTTGAAATTATTGATAAATATGTACTAGATGAAAAGGATAGATTAGTAAGCTAAGATGTAGTATCTATGTACACAAATATACCGGTACCTGAGGCTCTGAATTGTTTTAGACGTTTCCTAGTTGATCACCCACTTATATTAGAAGGAAGGAAAATGACGTTAGGACACGTCATGGAGATGATGTGTATTTGTATGTCCTCCACTTATTTTAAATTTCGTAAGGAATTTTATATACAAATTAGAGGCGTTCCAATGGGACAACCTTTATCGGTCCCAATAGCCAATTATGGGTCTCCCCCATCTCAATTACGTCATTTACATTGAGTGTTTTAAAAAAATGAATAGTTATTGCATGCAATTGATAAATTATTATTCAGCCACTCTGGTCGAAATTAGTAAGATGAAAACAACGGTTATGAAAATGTACACACACACATATGTGACACGCGAATATCTAATGAAAGGTCAGTCTGAGGTATATAAATATTATGACTAGAGGAAATAACACACTTGCTTCATTTGTTTCGTGAAATGCAACTGATGGAGGCCTACGGTAAGCTAGGCCGAAATATCTTGATGAAAGAAAATTACTGGAACAATGAAAGCTGCGTTAGTCAAAACGCAGATCAGGTAATTACACTTATTCCAGGCGCGCATCAAGGCAACTCATTCAAGAGACATAACTGTCATGCCTTTAAAAATAGCTCAACGCTTCGCAAAATACGACACATACATCAATTACGGACGCAATTACAATAAAAGCGATGACACACCAAATGACGTTACGCAAAAGGAGTGGTCTAAATTGCGCAAAACAAAGGCTAACATAACGAAGAGGAGATTGGTTACGACAAATGTACAGTGGGATTGGATGAACGAATATACTAACGAATCCAGAACAATGGCTGTAGATACTGGTAGAAATAAGATTTATTAATAAATGTTATTCCATGGAGTACGTTGTTTTGTTCTTACATTTTAAAAAATGGTGAAAATAGAACGATCAATATATATATAATTATATATATATATATATATATGATATATATATATATATATTGAATTGAAAAATTATGACAGGGTTTTGATTTTTTATATTTAAAAATATAAGTCAAGCATTGCCTCAGAATGCTAAGGCAATTCGTAGATACTTAAACGAGCATTGATGTATGAGTGTTGATAGCAATTAATGAAGTCAATGTTGTGATCTTGATGTAAGTATTCAACCCAATTATATATATATATATATATATATATATATATATATATATATATATAATTGCTAGTATAAAGTAAGCGTCGTACAATTTAGAAGAGGCATTCATTCCTACTATATTATGCAATGCTAAGTTTATATGGACTAGTGCATGTTTGATCGGATTGGTGATTATATAAAGCTCGAGAACTTTATTTAAATACTTATCACCGGTTGTGCAACCAATGATCGTTTAATTATATGAATGTTTCATTTAATAACACTTCCCCAGGTAACGTGGTATCTATTCTATAATGACAAATTGGGAGTCGCAAGTTGGAACTTCAGTTTAAAAAAGTGTCATGTAGGCTACACAAAATCGTTAGTCACTATATAACTATTTTCACGTATCGTGCGGTAAGGTAGCTCAGTGATTAGAGTCACAAACTCCACGCAACCAATGATCGTTTAACCATATAAATAAGCCTGCTAGTTGACTGTTTACTACACTAAGTTTGTTATTGATGTAGAATTTGAAAAAATTAAAGTATTGTGTACAATCCCACTTTCATGGATGTATAATTAAATATAAGTAAATGCTACAAACTAGCAATAATATCAGCAAATTTCTAAAAGTGCCTATCAGTAGAATATGAGACTAAAGATAAATTTCGTAATGTATGATACATATATTTATTTCAATAAATGTTGCGAGCATAATATAAACACCTTTCCCATAATATATCCATTTGTCAAAATAAACTAAGCATAGTACAAGGTAGCAAAAGCTATTAATTCAGTGGACCGACTTCGTTCTTATTGAGAACAATTCAAGTACTTTTCAAAAATTTGCCGCAGATGAGGCTGGAACTGTGGCATATTTGATTCTGAGTCTTTGGCGTTATCTACTACGCCCCCTTGCTGCAAACTAGACACAATTCTCGATTACATGCTTGATATATCTGTTTATAAACTTTTCTGAAATTTTTTTTCCAATGAAATGTTAAAATATAATTTTGTGTTCGATTGTCCGAGGTGTCAAACAATACTAATAAGTTAGCCTATTTAAAATGGAAGTCTAAAAGTACAATGCTGTTAAAGGTGTTAAATTCAGCGGCACATTGTGCAAATTGATAGTTTAAAGAGAGTTTAAATGACTGTAACATAAATAGAATAATTTAAATTGTTAGTTGAGTATATATTAGGATTAAGTTAGAGTAATTAATGGCAAATTTAGTGTTTTGTTCATCAGAGTTCACCTGAACACACAGCTGTTCATAATCTGTCAAACGTCCCATGCACAGACCTTGGATTAATTTACTGCTGATTGCAAGCGGACTATAGCTATCGAAAAGTTAACACGGTTTCTGAAATCACGCTTTAGTACAGTACACAGGCAAGGAAAATTAATATTTATTTTGTTTACTATATTGAAATAAACAAAAAAAAAATATATGTTTTATCGCGTCTATTGCGTGTTATAAATATCGGATTTTCGCTTATTTCAGTTTCGCAAAATTGTTCTAAATCTTACAGATTAGATTTCAACCCACAACATGTTTTTTTAGAATGCAGTTTAAAATAATGCAACAACACCTAGTCTAAAATATTTATGAACATATGTTCAAATTAATTGGATGACTGACATAGCTGTCAAGGAATATATGTATAAAATGCAAGGGTCAAGAGGCGCAACTCATCTTTCCAAAAAACTTTATATATAAATTTGATTTAATCTCTGACATTCTTATTTCCGTCGTCATCTGACAATTACATAGGAATGCTAAAACACACCAGTAAACATAACTGATGTAATTTAACATTTCCATATGAATGGAAAAAAAATAAACATGATTGGTGTTTATTACAAATCAGCAACAATATTTAAATCTATGGTATCCTTCGCCTGGTCAGTCTAATTGAAATTTTGTCAGCCACTAGGAGCACTTATTTCGCGTTGTCTTCTTTAATATTAAAAAGTGAACAGTAATATTGTTTGGAAACTAAAACCAAACTGAAATTAAAACCAAGATAGGTCTAGTGTTTGAAAACACTTTACAATGTCAGTTTTATGAGTGAAAATAATTGCCTTGGTTTTAATGGAAGTTATCCAGTGAATTTCTAGTAGAAAAATTAAACAATCACCTAATCTATTTGATAAGATAATTAAAAATAAGGGTTTAACATTGAAAATAAAAAAACTCTCATTACCATGAACCATTTGAAATGATACTTAAAATTTTTCAGAAACCACAGCTTACCAGAATATTTGACCTCAACAGAGCCTAATTTATCTGCTAACTCATTTTGCTGAATGATATGCTGCTCCGAAATACAATGCAGCGCTCTTTCATTTTCTAATCTTGCAGCTTGATGAGTACTTTTAATTCTTTCTTCCATTTCATGAGACATTTTTGTTTTTATTTTGCAGATTTGTTTCGATACTAAACACGTATTATAAAATAGACGATAGTAAAATTAAAATCATCATAGATATAAGCAGCGATTGATGGGAAAAAACGCATCAATCACTGAGTAATATCTCTGTTAAATCCTTGTTGTTCAAATTAACTTTAAAAATAATATTCCTCAATTCATAAAGACTGTAGCGTCATATTTTGTCAATCATTATGTTATAAAATTTTAGCTACAAACTTAAGAAGAATTTACTTTTATAAAGGTTGCAATCTTGATATAAAAACCTAACTCATTATGTAAATATATCTGTCAGTATAAACTAAGCATTGTATAGTGGAGGAAAGGCAATTCATCCAGTAAACCGATTTCGTCCTTATTGGGAACTCATCACGTACTGTCCAGAAATTGCCGCGTGATGAGTTCCCGATAAGGACAAAACCGGCCTACTGGACGAATTGCCTTTTCAACACTATGCAATTCCTAATTTATACTGACAGCTGTATTTACATAATGTGTCAGATGTTTATATCAAGATCGCAATCTTAAATAAAGTTATTTTTATCACTTACCGCGCAACCAATATTCATTTTATTATATGAAAAAGCATTTACTTGGTTTTAAAACGAGCCAGCATAGGCAATACTCACACTGACTACGTTAGGCTAAGCATATTAAAAGTGAAGAATTTCGACAACTATTTAGAGTTGAGTGTGATATTAAGAACTCACTGCCGCTTCGGATTAAACTGGATATTTGTGGTGAGCCAAACTTCAAAATTCCCTGAGAATGTTTGGTATGCCAAAGAAACTTGATATCAGCCAAGACATGTTGATTTGAATTCCGGATCATTTTTTAACCACACTTGCGTAAAATTACCCAATACTTCAGAAAATACTAGCATGTACTTGTCTATTGGTAAAAATTACAATGTTTGGTCTTCATAGAATTCTATGAAAGACTAATTTATTTTGGACAATTTAACGTATTTTGGTCGCTAAGTACAATGCATGCACTCAACTATGTTCCCGATATTACATTTGTCGCTGTTTAACCTATAAAGGTTCCTTAAGTTAATTTTACAACAGATATTTACCATTTATAAAAATAATTAATACGAATAAATAAAATTTATTGAAACGAAGATTTACATATCTACAGCATAATCACAGATGGATCCTTGCCAGTTATACAGACAATTTTTTCGTGAAAATGCCTTTACATAAAATTACATGAGTTTCTTCATCTTTAGACAAACACAATTGTACTGATTAGATGGCTATCATCAGTGATTGGCACATTATACGCCATTTTCAAGAAATTAAAAAGGAAGGAGACTGATAACGCTAATTCCTGATTTGTGTAATGGAGATGTCTGCGTTAACTTTGCTTAATATTTTTAGAGATCACTGTGTAGATGGCTTAAATTTTCAGCTTTTCATGCAAGTATTCATAAATTTAATATTAGGCCTAGTTACGCTTCAACATTTAAACCAAATAATAAAGCTCCTATTGAAAAATAAATAGTTATCCCGATTACTTGTTCGATAATATTGCAAGCGGATTTAAGATTTCTAATCTGCGTGAATAAAGCACGTTATTTTTCATTCAATATGACAAATCCCTAAGAAACCATTATTTTGCTGCTTCAGTAATTAACTTCAGCTGCAAAGTAAATTTCACAAAACGAAATATTTGATTTCCCTCTGAATACAAGTAGTAAATGATAATTGAAAGTACTTAAAAATGAAATAATTATATGAATTTTGTTATTTGCTGATGACTACATTGTTTATTTTTTTATGCTTAAATTTAAATTGAATTATGTAATTTAACATTTAGAAAAACGAAGGAATCCAATCTTGTTTAAAACGTCTATTACTGAACATGTAAAGTTCAAGTATCGAAACGTTTCTCTCTCTTTAAATTTAATCTTCGAACTTGAAACATTTTGTCTGATTAACTTATTAAAGCGCTTTTGCAAACTTTATACAGTCAACAGGTTTTCTCAGTTCCTATTTAGACTTTTTCTTATAATCTATCAGCAAGTAATTTATACTGGTAGATGTGCTTTCTTATCATGATTCTGTTAGAGATTTTTCTGTATTTTCTGATCAATAAAATCACAAATAAGCTTGTTATAACGGTAATCTTATTCGAGTTTAGCATTAGTGTTGTAATTTTAATCTTCTTTGGTGCACATTCTAATTTAGATATGATAAAATGCTAAAATCTATCACACTTTAAAAAAAACATGTAATGAAATGCTTCTTTTTGATTTAAATATGTATGTACGGTGCAGTAAAAATTGCAACAATTTATCACCAAACACCAGCAAGGAATGCAATAGTATTAAAAATACATAAAATTCAAATCAGTAACAAAATTTAAAAACATATCACAACTTATTGAAAAGTCATCAATGTGAAACCGAGCACTTATATTGGGCCTCGTTAGAACTTGGACATCATTTCATTTTATAGGTGTTTTAAATATAAGCAAATTTTAAAACGTTCTAATATATAAAAATATTTCTACAATAAATACTCAGGCAGACGTATTATCCCATATCTTGCACTTTCATCACGTTAGCTGAAGCATAACTAATTCATAATATTGGGATAAGCAATAATATTTAAAAGTATCGTTATTAGGATAAGCATTCTACTTTTTTTTAAATTACCTGTCTAAGCTTTCCTCAACGCTTTTTACCAACTTATTACTACAAGCTATTGCAAATATCAACAAAAAATGTTTTTGTCTAGTGTGTGATGATTCATTAGGCAAGACAGATTTCAATATTAAATGGGATAAAACCTCGCTACTGACACTTAACCATACTCCATTTCTGAATATGTCTATAATAGGTTGGAGAAAACGAACAAAAATCAAACTTTGTAGTAATTATTGCCAGCCAAATGATAGAAAATAATTTTCAAAGTTACAAAAAAATCGAACTCGCTTTTAATCTTGAATTTGCCATACAACTGCGTATAATTTTATCGCTATTAGATAAAGATTTTTTAAAAACAAAATCGAAATAGAAGATAATCTAACAAAGAAAATACATGCGTGTTAAGCCTTCTTTCATACGAGAAAGATTTTTTCATAATGAAATATCTGTATAACAACAAATTTACACGCCTAATAACAAGTTAGATCTTTAATGGCCAGAATGCTATCGACTGTATGCTACATGACAGGACGTGTGCGTGGAATAGATGCAATTATTAAAATTCTCAGATATCATCTTGCAAAAATGTAAGCATATATATGTATATATAAATATAAATATATTCATAGTACCTTTTCTATGTGTACATGGAAAGGGTATTATGAATATTATTAAGGTTCGTATTCCAAAATATATATATAAGAGTACTATATATATATATATAATTATATATATATATATATATATATATATATATATATATATATATATATATATATATATTAATAAATTTTCCATTAAGTAAAAACAAAAAGAAATTTTATCAGATATAAGAAAATTTTCTTTCGCATGGTCTTCTCAAATATCTACTAATGAACATATCTTTATATATAAATTGGAAAGCAAAACAAGATAGAAATATGTGAACATAGAGAGAGAGAGTGAAAAACGGAAACCAATCAATTGCGTGCGTCACATCCAGTTCAAGCTCAATGCTTGTACGTACGTCTTCTGCTTGCATAAATCCGGATTTATATACCACGTTTGTAATAAAATGGGGTTTTAAGAGTAGTGTACTAAATGTTATGAAAAGCACTATAAATTAAGTTCCAAAATGTTGTGTGTCAATTAGCAGTAGTTGAAACTCCAACATTTTCAGTAGATCGTGAACGTCGTATTTATGCCTTCAGAATGACGAGACAAATCAGAACTGGCCCATCAAAGAGACACACACTTCGTACACCTGGAAGTGGAGGGGATTCTACGTAATGTAGAATTACAAGTACAAATCGTTTAACAACTTCTGTCAATCGTCGAGACTATACAATACTCTGTCATAGTAGTATTAAGCATACGTCTAGGTGAACCAATTATCTATATTCAACTTTAGTTTATTGTTTATATTAGAGGTTTTAAGCATAATAGTAGCTAACATTAATAGATATAAAACGCGAATTCTAATATGAAAACATTTTCTGTTCATATTGACCATTTTGGAATTCATTGGCCATAAAATAAAAAAATTGGATAGGCGCAACTCGAAAAAAACTAACAAGTGAAATAACGATTTTCATCTAAGCTATCCAAGTTCCTCAACATGCTTGTAGTGTGAACTTTGCCTTTTTACAATCTTAAAAGCTGTGATAGGCTTATATTGTACATTTTGTACCAATGCCAACTGCTCTAATCCGTCGTAAAGTCCATCCCCTCCTCAACGTGGTACGACGGTGTCAACCATGTCTCGATGGCCTATCGTACATGGGCTAACGGGGCTATGGCGGTGGTGTCACCAGGGCGTGGTGGATCTCCGATCGGCAATCGGATCTCCTATAAAATACCACATGAGCCCGACGACGGCACCATGACTCGGCGTGTGTCCCCGCCACAAAAGGGTTCAACAGCCACAGGATTACATGGACTCCTGGACAGTACCCCGTACTTCGAATGGCGAATGAGCTCTCAACAGCCACTGGCAACCATGCAACTTACTGCTGCCTTGCAGACTGCGCTTGGATGTGCAAAGGCTAGAGGTGCGTCCTCGATCAAAAAGCCGAGTGGTGAGGGGACACCACTTGTACCAAATTCCCAAGAAACTCCAGGAGCCGGCTTATCCTCCAAAAGGAGTCAGCCGCAGTAAAGTAAAAAAAGTAAAAAGTAAAAGCTCTTATCTAATATACACTTCAATGTATAACCCACGGTTTACTAATAACTCATCATTCATATGTTTGAGACTCAATGTTGTTTTAGTGGCTGACTTATCAGTTACAAGATATATATATAATGTTAGTTGAAGGGGGTTGAACGAAGATATTGTATTGATTTGAAATATTTTTCTACATTAAACGTAAAATTTTAGATGGCGTTTACTTGCGATGATTTAGGGTCTGTGCTTCAATGATGGTTTGTCGTTTTAGATGTTTATTAACTATTATGTTTTTTCTATATTGCTCCTCCCAGTTTAAAAAAATTATATATCAGACTCATAGTTATCATTAACGATGTACAGTTCCCCGTCTACATAAAAAACGTTTATAAATAGCACTATTTTGATATGTATATTTATTATTTTATATGTGGAACTAGATTGATTCTGTGGCCAAATAAAATTTCATTATTATTACAAATTTTGATTAATTTAAAAATATATAGCCTATAAGTAATTTCTGTTTCTCATAATGTGGATACGATAAATAAGTTCTTCGTACATCTTTAGAACTATGTTAGCTAATGTACTATTCATATGAATTGAAACATAAGATATAAATTTTGATTTTTAAATACAACTCTATGACAGCAATAAAGCACAAACGGTAGAAAAAACGCATTTAAAAGTTTGGGGATCACGACTATTTGTAAACATATTTGATACTTAAAGAATGCTTTACTATTAAAATTAGTGTTGTTGTTATTTACAAGTCTCGTTATTATTAGCGATATACAATTTTTAGTCACTGGCAAACGCATAAATTTGCTTTTGCTTTGTATATTGCTCTTTTTAATAGTTAGTCTAGATGGATTTTGTTTCCAAATACATTTCTATTATTATTATTATTATTATTATTATTATTATTATACATATTTTAATAAACAATGTGAGGCAAATATTTTGAATATTCCGTAGATAAAAATTGTTTAGAAGGTTTAAATACTGATTGTTGCATTGAACTGATATATATGAAAGTATGTATTAGGTGTTGCAAACCTAGTAACAAATTATTTCAGTTGTGACCAGAAGTATAAACCAAAGACAGCAAGAACGGGAAGTATAATCTCATGCACAATCGTTTCGTGCTTACTGCCGACACATCAGTAGGAGCCGGTATTACGCCCTTTAACCACCATATATTTGGGCGAGTAATGTGGGAAAATAGGACGGTACAATCTCTTAGACGAATGTGTAAACCTGCAGTAGAGTAGCTAACATCGTATAGTCTCGACAATGCGACTTTATTGTTAACTCATTCTTTATAATATATATACCGAGTCTGCAAAGGAAAATAACACTATGACTATTGTGTTAGTAACTAATACCAACAAAATAGTACCGAAAAGGTACATGGTACTAACACTATGGCTTCCAAGTCGGTACATGTTACTAACATGATGGATATCAATGTATGCTATAGTATACCGAAATTGAGAATTACAACGATTTCTGAACACCTGTTACTCCAGTAAATCCATACACTCTGGCCTTGATCGATATCGGTTATCATATTTCGCGGTAAGCATGACATCATTCAATTCAATATATAACTGTTAAATATTGTTTTTTTTCGGAGACCTAATAACTATACAAGTATGTATTAGGTGTTGCGAACCTAGTAACAAATTAATTCAATTGTGACCAGAAGGATAAACCAAAGGCAGCATGAACGGAAAGTATAATCTCATGCACATTCGTTTCGTGCTTACTGGCGACAGACAATTGTGAGTGCATTCTTTACGGGGCTACTCTTTAATACTTGCAAAACAAAATGTAAACTGATGAAAATGCGCTTGGATTTGAGACCTAATCGCACCAATTTCGGTTAGTGCTTGATGAGTGTCCAATCCAAACCGGGGCACATTTTCGTAAAAATCTTACAACTCATATACACAGAATTTCATGCCGCACACTTACTGATATTTCCAGTTAAACATCGACCAGTCTTTTAGTCCGCTTTTTCTTTTAATATACACTATTCGGCATTGATCAAACTAAACATCCAAGTGATGACGTTATAGAGCGGACACCATGCTCCCTGGGAAGTATTTGGGGCAGATTTTATTACATATTTTGTCAGGATAAAGATAACATTCCAATACATATCAAATGGAATTCATCTAGTGGTCTACTCTCTTCCTTATTATAGCACTTTTGAATTGCTTGACATAAGAGAGAAACAGTAATTTTTGTTATAAATAGCGAAAAAAATAATTTAAGCACACAAGTTAATAGTGAGATTTACGAGAGAGGGAGAGAGAGAGTGTACCTATTTACTACTAATTTATTTATCTATATAATTCACAGAAGCGAGACAAATTAAACCTCTACACAACACCATTATGGTCAAGTCAGCCTTAAGTAAAGCACATTAGCACTAGAGCTTCTTTGCGGTTTCCAATGTATTGCGTCACAGACGAAGCCGAAATTCGCATCTAATTCTGCTCAACTAAGAAAAGAAAGTTACTATGATGATTCACTTGGAATTGTACAACAAGATCGCCACTGAGCTCGACTCATTGACATCGCGCAGGATTTCCAACCAAGAACTATGATGCCCACGTGAACCCAATCCTACCAGACGATTGGACCCTATACTACCCACTTTTGATGTAGCTGAATTTAACTGTTTCTGCCGTTTCAAACTCTGCCCATGTTTCTTACGCCAATTTCGTGCTGGATGAGAGTATAGTACTCTACTGGGCAATCGAGTGGAGCCTTATTTGTTTTTCTAACCGGGAGACATTGTTGGCCGGTCCAAAAATTCGTCCACGGATGTCGGCGTTGGTTATTCGTTGTTGGTAACCTACGTGTGCTATGCTTCTAAAATCATCTACTCTGAGGAGCTAAGTATCACTAGTGTATAATAAAACTGCGCGTACAGATGCATCGTAATAACAACTCGCGTTCGAGAAAGCCACTTTAGTTTTCGCGACTCTCATACTCACCTCGTCAGGCATATTGCCTGACTCTCAAGGTATGTAGGCTTGACATCTATGTACACATCTTCACTCTACAGTCGCAGAGTTAGAGTGGGTATTGGGCAATCCTGTAAAAATATCCTACATTTAGAGGGTGTGAATTTCACGCCGGAATACGGAACAACATCAGTTGATATATTTAAGGTAGCCTGGGCAGAATCTCGATTTTCGATATCTGCGTAGTCAAGATCGGCTAATCTACCGCCTGGGAGAACATCAACACCTGTGCCTGAACGTGTGGAAGAGTGTTGTTCACAATATCATTTATTATAAAGTTAAACAAAAAAGGGGAAGTGGACAGCCTTGACGAACACTATTGCTGGTACAAAAGTTGTGCGCGTATAATATTTACAAATTGGGTACGAACACCAATTATCGACAGAATATCGAATAGAACATTGCGATCTATAGAGTCAAATTCACCCCTGAAGTCCAGAAAGGCGGCTATTGTTGAATGGAGTTGTGAATGTCGTCCTCAACAGAATCCTACTTGTTCTAGAGGTCGTCATGTGTTACGTTACGTCTGAATATTGTGCTACTTAAGTATAATCATTTTTCGCGCTGCTATCTAAAGGTTATTCATTGAGCATCGATCTTAAAGTTTATCTTCCACCTAAATGACATTCTTGAGCATTCATGTCACCTATAACTAAAACTATATCTTCTACTTAATTCAGAGATTAGGTTTGGGTGTAAAAAGCGTCCTCGCTTTCGTCTGTGCTGCAATCAGAGGGAGCATATGCAGATACATCACTACAAATTTAACTCTAAATTATTGCGTAATTAGACCAAACTAGAGACTTCACATGAAACAGAAAAAAAGGGTGTATCTCACTAGACCCGGAAAGATTTATGCTACCATGCCCGGGCTGACAAACAAGTGCCCTCTGGTCGTTAGGTCTGAAATTTCTATGGCCACATATATACATACTAAAGACACATCATTAGGAGTTGGCATTACGCCACTGTTGAAAATGAAATCTCCTATGCGCATATGTTTTAAAGCGGTCGTAGTGTCATTGGTATGTAAAGTTTTTGCGAATGACTTCAAAGCGGACTCGCTATAAATACTATATACCAAACCTGTAAACGGCATCAACTAACTGATGTTGTATATAACAGAAATGTAGTAAAAATTGCGAAAGCCAACCATTATGAACACAAGCTACTAAAGGAAAGCTTCATTTTCTGGTATCCAGCAGTATGAGTTATCAAATATTCTTATTGATCGTGAAATGATATCTCCAAAAATGTAATGTAGTACACTATCGCAGAGTTGGTACATATTATTTGTAGTGAGTTGGTTTTGAAGTAGCATGGCTAAAATATTTATGGGAAGTTGAATGCTTAAACGCACATACGTATAGGAGATGGCACCGTGCAACTGTCTAATATTAAATACGTTAGCGTGAAAAATTAGCTTGGGTTTAAAAGATGGTAGTTTACTTGAATTATTTGCGATATTTGGCAATCCGACATTGGGTTCAGTGCAAATAAGCTAACATTAGTTGCGCAGGCGGTGATAAAAATTAATTTTAATCAAGGTTGCGATCTTAATATAAACACCTGACACATTATGTACATACATCTGTCAGTATAAACTTAGAATTTTATACTGTAGAAAAGGCAATTCATCCAGTAGACCGGTTTCGTACGTATTGTTCGCAACACCTAATACATAATTGCATATATATTAGTTCTTGATATAAACACCTGACCCATTAATTACTTACATATGTCAGTATAAACTAAGAATTGTATAGTGTAGAAAAGGCAATTCATCCAGTAGACCGGTTTCGTCCTTATTGGGAACTCATCAAGTACTGGCCAGAATTTGCCGCGAACAGGATACGAACCTGGGCACGTCTGCTTCGGAATCTGGTGCTCTAACCACTGAGCTATCCTGCCGCGGCAAATTCTGGCCAGTACTTGATGAGTTCCCAATAAGGACGAAACCGGTCTACTGGATGAATTGCCTTTTCTACACTATACAATTCTTAGTTTATACTGACATATGTGAGTAATTAATGGGTCAGGTGTTTATATCAAGACCGCAACCTTGATTATAATAATTGTTACCACCACCCGCGCAACCAATGTTCGTTCAATAACCATAGTGTTTGTATCCTTTACAGACTCGGTATATATATTATATAGAGTGAGTTAGCGTTGAAGTCGCATAGTCGAGGTTTTATATGATGTTAGCTTCACTACTGTAGGTTTACACATTCGTCTAGGAAATTGTATCATCCTATTATCCAATATTCCTCACTCAAATATATAGTGGTTAAAGGGCGTAATACCGGCTCCTACTGATGAGTCGCCAGCAAGCACGAAACAAATGTGCATGAGATTATACTTTCCGTTCATGCTGTCTTTGGTTTATAATTCTGGTCACGATTGAACTAATTTGTTACTAGGTACGCAACATCAAACACACACTTACTTATTGGGAACTCACTACGTACTGGCCAGGATTTGCCGCGTGTGTAGTATGCTGCAGTGTTGCTCAGTAGTTAGAGCACTAGATTTCGAAGGAGACGTTCCCGGATTCGAGCAACCAACATCCAACGAATGTCGGTGCCGTGTTTAAAATTAAATAATTGCTCGAAAAATCCAATAATACAGCACACTTAATTCCTATTTTAATTGAATTTCTTAAAAATAATTTTCCCATCTCCCAGTTTCTTATTTTTTACGTAGAATGAAATATTGGTAAATAAAAATTATTCTTGGCAAGAATTTCTCTATTTGGTTCTGAGGACAGCGTAGTGGTTCTTAGCCATTTGTGGCTTCATGAGGACAGTATTATAAACCCACTTATTGAATTAAAAGCCAATATGCGCATTTCAATGTTTTGCTAACTAATTTACGACACTTCTAGTCGCCTTATAATTACTCGGGCTGATGAATGGAAGATATACTTCCATATGTGCTCAGATTATATGTTACTCATTTTCTAAATAATTCACTGCGCAAGGGGTTTGGAAATGTGTTTAAATTTAAAAATCAGCCTCACACTAGCATTGGTCCTTCGTAGTTTCACTATCATTAATTCCACGAATGGACACGTTACGACCTGCGTGCATGACATTGAGAAATGGTCTCCATGACTATATAAATAGTTATTTAAATCAAGTTTGCGAGCTTAAAGTAAACACCAATCAAAATGCATTTAACCACTCGTCGAGCAACATAAAAAAAACTACCGCCAGTCGCAACGCACTGGCAGTAGTGCGATCATTAGAGTACGACGGCAAACTGACAAGCGAGGATCAAACCGCATTGAATATATATAGAAAGCAAAATTAGATATGCGGCTCTCACCTGTATTTGTCTTGCATACATTGTACATGACTGGAAATGTCGGCTGCACAATTTCTATGCAGTCATGAAAATTAGCTGTTTGCAGCTTTCGCCATATATAAATATATACGCAATAAAATTTAACAATAATTGATTGCGCGGGTGGTAATAACAATTCTTTAAATCAAGTTTTCGAGCTTGAAGTAAACACCAATCCCATTGCATTTAGAGAGTCGCATATATAATTTTGCTTTCCATATATATGCACTGCGGTTTGATCCTCGCTAGTCAGTTTGCTGTCGTACTCTGATGGTGATCATGGAAGGTTGAAACGCGTCAATGCGTTGCGGCTGGCGGTAGTTTTGTTATGCTATTCGACGAATTGTTAAATACAACTGGGTTGGTGTTTACTTAAAGCTCGCAAACTTGATTTTAAGAATTGTTACCACAACCCGCGCAATCAATTATTTTTTAATTGTATTATCTAGGATATATATATATATATATATATATATATATATATATATATATTGTGCAAAATAAATTGATCAAATATTTGCTTGAATGGAAGATTTTCTGCTGGATAATGAACGGTTAAGTGGTGCTTACCTATTATTGCAGTTTTACTTAATAAACGCATCATATTCTACAGTGACTTCAAGCAAGCTGCTGAATTTTTTTCTTTTGAACTCTGTCAGTGGCTACTAATGTCATTTAGCGAGTGGAAACGAGCCCTACATTTGAGTTCATTTTAAGGTAAAAATAGCGGATAAATTAGTTTATAGATATATTGCCTTTAATACCTTACCTCTCCAATTTAATTAAACAGGAGTTAGTTTACTTTAGAAAGTATGCTTCTAATCGATTAACTTAAGCGTGCATGAAATGTTATTGATAAATTAACATCCGGCAATAATTCTCTAATTCAACGTCATTTCCTCAGGTCGCATAGTGTTTTCTGCCGTGGCAGTAAGGGACTATCCAGATGGAACTTGAAGTCGAAAGCTATTCACACCAATATAACGTGTAGTGTGTAAATGAATAGTGCATAAATTTTGCGGTATCGGCGGCATTGTAGATGCATTGATAGTCTTGGGAAAATACCTCCTGGTTTGAGGGCTTTATAAGGACGAAACTAGTCCACTTTATAAACTGCATTTAGTATCCCACGTCATGGTTAATTTATGCTGCAAACAAATTTATTCTATTCCTTCCTTAATACGTTTCTTTAAAATCACTTCTCTAAGTGGCATGGTGTCTGTCTGATAACAACGAATACAAGGTGGCCTAAAGTCTTCTCCTAAGGAAGCAGTGACAAATAGCATGTTGTTATATAACTAGAGATGGATTTGACTGCGCTGCTTGGGGGTGGCGAGCGGATAAGTTTGATCACTGAGGTAAAAGCCCTCGGTTAAATTCCCAGTCACGAGTTTTATAACTACTTTAGGTTGTCGTCAAAAAATTGCGAAACCTGTGTAGCAGACGAATATCACCTGCTATTCTAGCCAGTGTTTGATCTAACCCTACAAAATATATGTAATTAATATCTGCTTTTTATATATATATATATATATATATATTATTAGAAGAAAAAACACTTATAAAAAAGTGGATAAAGGCTATTTATTTCGAGACTACTAAGTTTCACTTTACAAACCTTCATTTATTTAAATCCTGTATTTTCAAGCACCTGGCCTAAACATTCATAAGTTTCATCAACATGATATTCTCACCGACTGGCCACGAATCGCAAAACCCAACAGCAATTAACTAGCATCCAGGCAATGCCAAACACCCCCTCGACCAGACGCAACAAGCACTCCATTGGATTGACAACAAACTGAAGTGGAAAGCAGGTGCGCATAGAGCGACAGAAATCTAAAAAATATATAAGCATTCCACACTGAAGTCTAGACACCCTGTGCTCTTTTCAAGTGGACAGAACGGAATTGGGGAACAAGACGAAACGAAAGACAACACTCGGGAATTTACCATTCGTACACGCAACAGCCAACAATGCGAAAAGTGGGTTTACTCTCCATACAAGAATGACCAGATCTCAGACGTCACTTTTCAAAACAGCGAGAAAGGCCTTAGAACGCAAACAGAAACACACGGACACATACGCATACACACTTACTAATTAGCCAAAACAAAAATTATAAGTGAAACAGAGTCAGACTAGTTGCCACCAACATAATCAAATGAAAACCAAGTATAAACATAAACGAAAGATTATAAAGTTTAGTTTAGTAGTCGCGAAATAAATGGCCATTATCCACTTTGATATTAAGGAGTTTTTCTTCCTAATAAGAAATATACTGTGAAATATTCGTTCACAATGCGAGCCTTAGTAAAATTCAGGTTACTCATCCCATATGCTAAAAGAGAATACAAATTTATCAGATACAAGAACCGTTTCTTTCAAATATTCTCCTGAAGATTCTACAAATGAATATCTTTTTATGTATGAATTGAAAGAAAACAAAATAGAAACTTGGAAACGTTGACAGAGTGAAATAAGGGAATAAAGATTCAATTGTGTGTGTGACCTCTGGAGAACACATCATTAAGAAATGGCATAAATAAATGTGCTCAATATATATGGTACGTTGATGATATTTTCCTTGTCCCTACGAACAGGTCGAAATCATGAACATTGCTTCCAAGTTTCAACAAAGAATATCGGTTTCACGTCAGAGCACGAGAAAGACGATTTAACAATAATTGTTTGCTCGTGTGGTGGTAACAATTCTTTAAATCAAGTTTGGGAGCTTAAAGTAAACACCAATCCCGTTGTATTTAACCAGTCGTCGAACAACATAACAAAACTACCGCCAGCCGCAACGTACTGACGCGTTTCGACCTTCCTTGATCATCATCAGAGTACGATAGAAAACTGACTATCGAGGATCAAACCGCATTGAATATATATGGAAATCAAATTTAGATATGCGGCTCTCACCTCTAGCAGTCTCGCATACATTGAACTTGACTGAAATGTCGGCTGCACAATTTCTATGCAGTCACGAACATTAACTGTTTGTAGCCGCATATCTAAATTTGATTTCCATATATATTCAATGCGGTTTGATCCTTGATAGTCAGTTTTCCGTCGTACTCTGATGATGATCAAGGAAGTTCGAAACGCGTCAGTGCGTTGAGGCTGGCGGTAAAAAGACGATTGTCTGCCTTTCTTAGATGTACTAATAAAGAAAGGTACGAATAGCAAATTAATTAGAAAATTTACCATAAGCCAACCTGGTCTGCACTGTATTTGCATTAAGGCACTTTGTGCCGTTTCAATATAAATTATCAACAGTTCGTGGCTGCTTTTAAAGAATTGACAGGTTAGTTGGTCAAAATTCAAAAGACAACGAATATTATAAAACAAAAAACGATTTACTGTCTAATGGCTATACTAGACAATTAATTGAAGTAATTATTAAAAGGGAAAGTCAGCAGAAACAGACGAATTTAGGACCAGAAAAGAAAGCAGTCTAACTGGACATGCCATTTAAAGGGGATGCAGTTTCCCGAATAGCACAAAATAAAGTTGAAGCGGCATTAGCACGCACATTTAATGCGGCTAAACTACGAATGCTATTTAGGATAACACACTTACCGTTACCAGCATTCAAAGAGAAACAGCCGTTAATGTCGACATCAAATATAATTTACCAATATACATGCGTGAATTGTCGATCAACTTATGTGGGCCGATCGACCAGACGGTTAGTTACTCGAATGAGGGAACATTTCAACTTAAACGCCTGTTTTAAATACATATCTGCAATTGCGCAACAAATCGTTGAAAAACCACACGTATGCTCTCCAGCCGTAGCATTTGAAATAATTTCTTAATGCAGAAACAGAAGGGAGTTATCACATACGAAGCTATATAATTAAAAATATTGCAGCCGGATTTATGTAAGCAGTAGAAGCCTGTTCAGATATTAAGTTTGAACTATAGTTGACGCACGCAATTGATTGGTTGTTCCCTTATTTCACACTCCCTCCATGTTTAAATTTTTCTATCTTGTTTTGCCTTTCAATTTAATGTATTTAGTTTTGTCTTGTGTTTCAATATAAGTAATTAAATGCGGAAGGTGTCAAGAAGTCCCCGTTTAAATATTATAAGCGCACGATTGAATCACGGAATAATAATAAAATCGGCACTTGAATTGGAAACGATAAGTTCTCAAAACAAAAGGATTTAAAGTATGGTAAAATTAGATTATTATATGTCAGCATAATATAATCAATTTATCAAGTAGAGCTGTTTCGCTTTTCTAGGGCTTCCATTAAAATACGCACAAGAGTTGACGCGGCCGGGTTTAGAACTACGGACATTTTCTTCGAATCCTTGTAACTAATCCACTACGACACCTAGTTGAACATTGAATGGCAGTTTTTTATCTATGTATCAAGTTAGGCTTTTTGGTGGATCTTTCCTTCAGGTGGATCATACTGGGTATTGCTTTCGACTGTCCATTCTGTATCTCTAATTATTACACACACCTTGTCTTCGTGATAAGTGATATTGAATTAAAGTAAAGTTGTAGGTATGAACTGAATATTGCATAAGAAAGTGAACACCATTCTTCCGGTGGATCAGGTTCGTCCTTCTTAGGCTGGAATTTGAAACGGGCTTTTAATTCCTGCGTTCGTTTAAATAACTTTTTTGGTGTGTTATATATTTCATCTATGTAAGTGGTTTTGACCATGCATGTGTGAATCATTCTAGATATCTGCTAGTTTTCATTGTTTTTATGCGTTAGTTACTTGGCGGAGCTCATCATCCTATCCGAGCAAAATGTTTGCAGCTTATTTGCTTATACATACTTCCCATTGTATCTTCTCCACGATTGACAAACGGGCGAAACCGATTTGCATTCGTAGTTCTTCATTTCGTCATAGACGTGGGTATCTCCTAGATGAATCCGTTATTGCATTTTATTGCGTGAACACGACGAATTATTTCCTTAGACAGCGTTGGAATTTCAATTACTGCCGACAGACTCACGACGTTACGAAGCATCATATCTAATTCAAAAGATTAATCTCTGTGACTGCATAGAAATAGTTTAGCCGCACTTCCAGTTAAAGTCAATGTATGTGAGACTACTAGCGATAAAGGCCGCATACCTTACCTTTCTTTCTCCAAAAAGAGTTTCAGATAAATGCCAGTTTCTACGGTTGGTTAAAATTTCATGATGTTGCCCTGTCTTTAAGCTGACATGACTATAATGATGTTGTGTAGAGATTCAACTTTCCTCACTTCTGCGTGCTATCTAGGTAATTATACCCACAGTGACTACATCCTCATTCTAACAAATTAATCTTAGATAAATTGGTTGCCAAAATTATTATTTTTGCCATTATTACCACTTCAAAAGCATTTTTTGATTTGATACTATTTGTGGCGGAATACTAAAATATATGCAATTTTGTATTAAGTGTTGCGCACCTAGTAACAAATTAATTAAAATATGACCAGAAGGATAAACCAAAGACAGTATGAACGGAAAGTATAACCTCGTGCACATTCGTTTCGTGCTTACTGGCGACTCATCAGTAGGAGTCGGTTTTACGCCTTTTACCTACTGAATATTTCGATGAGGTTTGTGGGAAAATAGAACGGCACAACTTCCTATGCGAATGTGTAAATCTGCAGTCATGAAACTAACTTCATGCAAGGTCTTCGACAATGAAACTTCAAAGCAAACTCACTATATATATACATATACATATATATATATATATATATATATATATATATATATATATATATATTCATTGTACCCTGCCTATGAGCAAAAACAAAAAGAAAATTTATCAGATATAAGAAACGTTTCTATCGCATAGTCTCCTCAAATATATACTAATGAACATATATAAATTGGAAAGAAAAAAATAGAAATATGTGAACGTAGAGAGAGTAAGAAAAGCGGAAACCAATCAATTGCGTACGTCACATCCAGTTCAAGCTCAATACTTGTACGTACTTCTTCTGCTTGTATAAATCTGGCTGCAATTTGTTTATCCATAAGGCTTCGTATGTGGCTAGCTCTCTTTTGTTTTCGCATTTAATAATTACTTTGAATGCTACGTCTGAATAACATACGTGCGATGTTTCGATGATATGTTGCGCAATATCAGACGTGTATTCACCATTTGATTTAAAACAAGCGTTTAAGTTACAGTGTTCTCTCATTCGAGAAATTAACCGTCTGGTCGATCGGCCTACGTAAGTTGATCGTAAACTCGCGCATGTATATTGGTAAATAATATTTGATATCGACATTAACGGCTGTTTCTCTTTGATTGCTGGTAAAGGCAAGTGTATTAACCTAAATAACATTCATAGTTTAGCTGCAATAAATGTGCGTGTTAATGCTGTTTCAACTTTGTTTTGTGCCATTCGGGAAACTGCATCCCCCTTAAATGGGATATTCATGCCCGTAATACGTCTGTTTATGTTTGGTTCCCCTTTTAATAATTGATTCAATTAATTGTCTGGGATAGCCATTAGATATTAAATTTTTAATTGGTTTATTATATTCATTTTATTTTGAATCTTGACTAACCAACATGTCAATTCTTGACAAGCAACCACCAACTGTTGACAATTTATATTGAAATGGCACAAAACTGCTGTAATGCAAATACTGTGCAGACCATGTTGGTTTATGGTAAATTTTTCTGTTTAATTTACCATTAATTTCTTACTTTAATAGTACATCTAGGAAAGGCAGATGATCATCTTCCTCGTGTTTTGACGTGAAGCCGATATTCTTGTGTGATTTGTTAAAACTTTGAAGCAATGTGCGTGATTGCGACCTGTTCTTAAGGACTAAAAATATGTCATCAACGTACCGTATATATTGAGCACATTTACTTATGTCACTCTTTAATGATGAGCTCTCTAGGTGCCCTAGAAAAATCTCAGCCAACACTGGAGATAAGGGGCTCCCCATTGTCACACCATCAGTCTGTTTATAGATGCTTCCGTTCAAACGAAACCGTACGTCTTTCGTGCATAATAAGGTAAGCTTTCGTAGGGTGTGAACTGGCACCGGCGATGGTAATATGTCGTGTTCTACTGCTTTGAATATAATGTCTATGTTTTCATCAATTGGAACATTTGTAAACAAAGGCGTAACATCAAAAGATACCATAATCTTCAGTTGTGACCAGAAGGATAAACCAAAGGCAGAATGAACGGAAAGTATAATCTCATGAACAATCGTTTCGTGCTTACTGGCGACTCAGTAAATCCATACACTCTGGCCTTGATCGATATCAGTTATCAAATTTCGCGGTAAGCATGAAATAATTCAATTCAATATATTACAGTTAAATACTGTTTGTTGAGAAGAACTAATATATATGCAAGTATGTATTAGGTGTTGCGAACCTAGAAACAAATTAGTTCAGTTGTGACCAGAAGGATAAACCAAAGGCAGCATGAGCGGAAAGTATAATCTCATGCACATTCGTTTCGTGCTTACTGGCGACTCATCAGTAGGAGCCGGTATTACGCCCTTTAACCACTATATATTTGGTCGAAGAATGTGGAATAATAGGACGGTACAATCTCCTAGACGAATGTGTAAACCTGCAATAGTGAAGCTAACATCAAATAAAGTCTACGACAATGCGACTTCAACGCTAACTCACACTATATAATATATATACCGAGTCTGTAAAGGATACTAACACTATGGCTATTGTGTATAGTAACCGATACTAACATTATGGTATCGAAAAGGTACATGATACTAACACTATGGTTTCCGAGTCGGTACATGGTACCAACATGATGGATATCAATTTATGCTATAGTTCACCGAAATTGAGAATTAGAACTATTTCTGAACACCTGTTACTCCAGTAAATCCATACACTCTGGCCTTGATCGATATCGGTTTATCACATTTCGCGGTAAGCATGGCATCATTCAATTCAATATATTCCAGTTAAATTCTGTTTGTTGCGAAGACTTAATATATATGTAAGTATGTTTTAGGTGTTGCGAACCTAGTAACAAATTAGTTCAGCTTTGACCAGAAGGATAAACCAAAGACAGCATGTAAGGAAAGTATAATCTCCGTATAGGAGATTGTATCGTCCTATTATTCCACATTCTTCTACCAAATATATAGTGGTTAAAGGGCGTAATACCGGCTCCTACTGATGAGTCGCCAGTAAGCACGGAACGAATGTGCATGAGATAATACTTTTCGTTCATGCTGCTTTTGGTTCATCCTTCAGGTCACAAGTGATCAATTTTTTTACTAGGTTCGTAACACCTAATACATGCTTGCATATATATTAGATCTTCGCAGCAAGCAGTATTTATCAGAATTTGGCGCCTAATTTTCAGGAACTACACGGATTTTCAGTGTTCCAATGACTTTTTCTACCGTGTGCCTACCATGCGCAGTTGTAACTTAGAAAGTCATAGCTGATATTATCTTTGTCTGCATGAATTGCGAATTTTCTTCAACAAGACCAGACAACATTGATTTTAGACAAGCTTAATATTTTTGTTGGAAAAACAGATATTCTTGCTTGCTTACATCTATTACGGCTTTATTTTTATTTAGCTTTCCGGTAAATGTGAATTCACATGTGCAACGGATAAGTGCATGGTTCGAGTCGATATATGTTGTTCAAAATGTGCGGCAGTCCTGAACGCAAACACACAATCTATAATTAAATGGTACATGATCCTTTTGTGTTCACCGTTGTCTGGGAGCTGGAGGACGTCCACATTATCATTGCGCATTAAGCTTATGGTGTATCGGCCATCCATATGAAACGCTGTGTCGCTTAACTGCTCAATTTTGGCATTCACTTTTCACATAACCATGATTATGTCTTGACTTTATGCTCGACATAGTAACGAACTTTGGTCGAAGTGGAAAGCGTCCTTGCTGTCGTCTGTGCTGCAATCGGTGGGAGCATATGCAGTAACAACGTAAAGGCAATGTTGATTAAGTTTTGTGATATTGATTTTAATATACGCCTTTTAGTGTACAGAACAAAGTCGGCTATTGATAGGAATCGATTCTATTAAACAAGCTTCAGCTCGTGAGCTAGAGGGCAATGTCAGCTCTTCATTGTCTGGCGTGAGAAAATTCCGTGATGCCAGATTTTCGGAGCCAATAACGCGTATATAATGATGGTGCACGTAGTTCTGTAATACCCGTTGGATCCTAGTTTATGACACGAAATATATAGATTTTTAATTTCTTCGACGTACGTGCTAGTGCTTTTAGTTGCCAAATTCGTTTTCATATCTGCACATTGAAAATACCTTGGCGTGAAAACCTAGCTTGGATTTAATGGATGGTAGTTTACTTGAATTGTTTTCGATATTTGGCAATCCCACATTAGGCTCAGTGTAAATAAATTAACATTGGTTGCGCGGGCGGTGATAAAAATTATTATAACCAAGGTTGCGGTCTTGATATAAGCACCTGACCGATTAATTACTTACATACGTCAGTATAAACTAAGAAATGTATTGTGTAGAAAAAGCAATTCATCCAGTAGACCGGTTTCGTCCTTATTGGGAACTCATCATGTACTGGCCAGAATTCGCCGCGGACAGGGCTCGAAACTGGGCACGTTGTTTGATCAACATCTGCATTATTCGTAGCATCTAAAAGATCGCTATTGTTAGATTGAGATAAAAAGTGAATGGAACAAAAGCAAAATCGGAAATGGTGTCTGAAATAGACTGATTTCTCTAATCCACCATACACGTCTCAGCAGGTAATGCGACCGTTTTAATCTCGTGCGGTGGCCGATAAAGTGTAGATTCATTATAGTTCGTATTGTTTTTGAATATATGTGTGCTGTAAAATAACGCGGGGGGATGGTTTATATTCTGAGATTACTTTCTCTTAGTCTGTCAGCTAACCAAATCTGACGAGTAATGCCTACTCTGGAGACAATGGCCAAAGTTTACTTCAACTACCGAAATTTTACCATCGTGTCTGGCTCATTTGCTCTCCTATCGTCATCACTCATTTAACGAAAAAATGTTTCTGCATAAAAGATCGAACTCGAGGCTTCAAATAAAACAGGTTGAAGGCTTTATCACATTAGGCCCGACAAATTTAGTGCTACCCTTATCCAAATGACTAATTAATGCCCACCGGTCGTCCAGCGGGAGATTTCTGGGACTACGAGTAAATTTTTGGAAGTTTTCTGGCAGCCAAACGACCATCTGCAAACCTCATGTTGCTGCGGTCAACGTACAGCTGAAATTTCTTGTTTACCTACACGATTTGATTGCGTTCTGTTAACCATGTTTGGAACATAGAAGAACTTGTAAATCATTGCGCTTTATATGGACATGGTTTCTGCAATGTAGCCAATGAGAATAAAACTAATTCTTTATACAGTTAAAGGATTCCTATATGAATTGCATTGTAGATGGCGTGATATTGAAAATGAAATCTCACACGTATCATATTGTCTTAAAGAAAGCGAAGACTACCGCATTGCGTCATTGCATATGTGAACAGGGCTTGGAAAGATGTGAATCGTTAATATGCATCTTCCTCTGTTTCACATACTACTAGATTAAGGAGAAAAAACTTCAATTAGTTTTCGTTAGCAAGGCGAAAAATAATTAATACCATTTTGTCTAGAGATGTTTGTAAAAATTCTATTTATTAATCAATTTCATTCTGTAACGCAGTTTATCTTCGTTATTGTTTATGTAAATACACACACGCATATATATATATATATATATATATATATATATATATATATATATAAACATATATACATATATCTCTCATTAATTATTCAGTGGGAAAAATCGGACTCATTAAATAGGTAGAAGAAAATTTATTTGTGAAAATTTTTGGCAATATCTTGTTACCAAAATTTCGATTAAATTTAAATATACAAAAACGTTAATTACACGCTGAGTATACATGATTTTGCAAATGAGTGAATGAACGTTTCTTGAGGCTTTATTATATATATCACATGTATTGATGGTTTCGGTTTCACATTGATGAGTTTTTTAAATGTCTATTTATCTTGCTTGCTATCTAGTTAGCTGGAATCTGATCCTTCGTTTAGTGTCGGTTAGTTGCCAATCTAAGCTCAACATACCGTCTTTTTGAGAAAATTGTGCGCATTAGTTGTCAGTGTGGATGATTTTGCTGGTTTTTTTATCCTGGTTATGCATTGTCTTAATGTGCATATTTTGTGATAATCGTACAGCTTCTGTTTTTGGCCAAGCCTGTGGTCTTTTCGTGCTTCGCGGCACTTATTTATTGCCTACCTGTTAGTCCGTCTGATTGTCATGTTGCCTATTTTGTTGCTAATGTTACATTTTATGTAGTCTGTACACATAAGAATTGTTGTGTATGTTGCCTACACGTACTGCTTCCATTTAATTGCTACTAGGCGAACAATACATTTTGTTATAATAATTAAGGTTGCTATCTTGATATAAGCACCTGACCCATTAATTATTTACATATGTCAGTATAAACTAAGAAATGTATCGTGTAGAAAAGGCAATTCATCCAGTAGACCGGTTTCGTCCTTATTGGGGACTCATCGCGTACTGGACAGAATTTAGGGTTGACACCATACTCACAAGAAAAAACACCTTGCGGCAGATAAAGAGGTTACCTGCTCTGTGTTTTGATTAAAAATAGCTTATTTCCAGCTGTTTTGTTTTTTTTAAATATATTTCGGCGGCCATTGGTGGGCGCCCTCTTCAGTTCACCCATCATCACAAAAAACAACTGGAATTCAACCTGTGGTTGTCGAAACACACAGATCGGGTAATTTTGATAAATTCAGCTTTGCAATTTTAAAATTCTTTTAAGTAAATGAGGTCAGTTGCTTTATGAGCTAGTGTGCTTCCTGAATGCTTAAGAAATGTTCAGAGTTCGCTTTGTGAATAATGGACAATTTAATTGTTCTCACTATACGCTCTGTTTTGATTATATAATTAGAAATTCCGAATTTCGCACTGAAGGAAAGAAATTGAATATACTGCTTTTCTTGCCAATGAATTGATCCAAGAGAACGACGGCAGCTTGACAATGTTGATAAATTGGAAATCCGTGTTCACCGGACAACAACAGTGCCTCAAAAGCTCACTAGTGGAACGTCACAAATAACTTAGCTAATCGAGTTAGGAAGGTATGCTCTAGGCAAAAGATCAAGGAAGATTTCGAGCATCAATAGAGAATTTCGCAAATGAACTAATATCCGGTTAAATTCATTGATATTAACAGGAAATCTCGCCTGGTTCGCGTATAACGTCTACCTGAACCCACCTTTTCGAGGGGATATTCCAGAATATGCGACTAACAGAATGAACAGCATTACGAAAGAGAAAAATCCGCATTTACAATAAACGTCACATGTAATCATAGATAGTATTGAATTTGAATGCTAAAGATCAACTTCCTTCATTCCCTAGATCACTTTTTTTACTAAGGCCGTTATAAAGCGTGATTCCTCGCAGATAAAAATAAAGTTAAATGAGATATAGACATAATCACGATCATGTTAACATTCTAAGATAATAAATGTAGACCTATCTATGAATTAAATTGTCCCAGGAGGGGATTGATTAAAAAACAATGTTTCATAATTGAAAGCAGATAAAAGAGCAGCTACGATTTTCATGAGTCAAGCACATCAAAAGGATAAGATGTATGAACAAATATATAATAGAGAAATATACACTAAAATAAATAAAAAAGTGAAATTATTAATAAAGAGGAATCGGATTAGACACTGGGTGACTCTCTCGTAGAAAGCCAAATGAATGAGTAAAATTTTTTTTGCGTTTGTATAATATATATATATATATATATATATATACAAATGCAAAAAAATTTACTCATTTGGAAAACCGAGTTTAATCAAAGTGCAGTTTACGGTTTTGTGAAGTTGAGCTAATTTGAAATATTTTACTAAAGCCTAACTAAAGAGATTCGCATTTAAATTTATTTTCATTTATTTACCAAGTGTACTATTCTTCGTTTGAATTATTTATATATTAATACGATTAATTAACAAGACCTTTTTTTCCTATATCATAATAACTATATCAAAATTGATATGACGTATGCAGTTATATTACAGCCGAACTTTCTGATGTTGATATATTATTTAGTATAACTAGAGAGATTTACTTATCTATATGAGAATAATTGCACATATTTATGTGATGTGATATCTTTTTTATATTGTACATTTTCCAATATTATTATCTATTTAATGGAACATGTGTGGATTGAATCCAAATAAAGATATTCTATTCTATTTCATTCTATTTAAGACAGGTTTTGTTTGACAATAGAAACTAAGCATTTCTTGAGGTAGCGGGGAAAATTCAAACAATAGACCAGTTTCTCCGTTAATTGGGAACCCACCAAATACTGTCAAGAATTTACCATCGACAGAGTCTGAAACAGGGCACATTTGCTTTGTAATCAGGAACTCAATCCACTGCGCTGCACTTGCAGTATACTACACGCACATTTTGGTTATATAGTAAATTGCATTTTTAGTTAGCCTTTTATGCAGGTGGAGCTTATGTGGGAACACTTTCAAACTCATTTTCTGATTATCTATTTCCAAACTGTCATTATTGATCACTTACCTGTCACCTGGGCAACTGATAATGAATTGAAGATCAATTTCCTCTAGTATATATATATATATATATATATATATATATATATATATATCATATTATCCAGTGGCCTTAGATATTACCTATATTATGTTATTAAGAAATTATACACTGGATAATCTAGAGTATGTTAATTGATGAAAAATGACCAGTTAATTTCTTGAATCCGTAATTAATACTTTTTCTATCACTCGTTTGTACACATTCCTCGGTTAAAATCGATAAAGTGAATGAGAACTAGTCTGATTTTGCGTTTAATTTACAGTTATTTGCAGCAATCGTACTAGTATTAACAATTTACAAATATTGAACTAAAATCAATTGTATGAATGTTGCAAATAAATACAATTAAACTGATAATATGACCAATTCACATTGACTAAATCAATTGGAGACGCAGGATTTTTTTCAGATGGAAGAATGTCATTTGTGCTGTTAATTATTTACGAAATAAACTGACAATTTAAATACTCCAGTTTATGAGCTTTACGTAAACACGATTCGACTTTTATTTAATCAGTCGTCGAACACTATAGCAAAACTACCGCCAGCCACACGTACTGATGCGTTTCAACGTTATACGAACATCATGAGCATTCAACACTACAATCCGCACCTGCCCTATTACCAAGTGAAAAAAAACGAAACAAGAGGAAACGAAAGACTACACTCAGAAAAATAACATTCGTATACGTAACAGCCAACTATGCGAACAGTTGGTTAACTCTCAAACCATCAATTCAATAATGACCAGATCTCAGATATCACTTTGCAATACATTGACAAAGACCATCAAATGCAAACAGGCACACACACAAGCACAAACACAACGCACTTACTAATCAGCTCAAACAAGAAATAGAAGGAAAACCGTGTCAGATTTGTTGCCACCCACATAATCAAACGAAAACCCAGAATGTACATAGATGAAAGATTGTAAAGCGAAGTTTAGTATTCATGGAATAAATGGCCACTATCAATGATATTACACTTTCCGTTCATGCTGCCTTTGGTATGTCCTTCTGGTCACAACTGAACTGATTTGTTACTAGGTTCGCAACACCTAATACATACTTGCATATATATTAGTTCTTCGCAACAAAAAGTATTTAACTTTAATATATTGAATTGAATGATATCATACTTACCGCAAAATGTGATAGCTGATATCGATCAAGGCCAGTGTGTATGTATTTACTGGAGTAACAGGTGATCAGAAATTGTTGTAATTCTCAATTTGGGTGAACTTTAGCATAAATTGATATCCATCAGGTTTGTATCATGTACCGACTCGGAAACCATAATGTTAGTACCATGTACATTTTCGGTACAATAATGTTGGTATCAGTTAATAACACAATAGCCATAGTTTTAGTATCATTTACAGACTCGGTATATATATTATATAGTGTGAGTTAGCATTGAAGTCGTATTGTCGCTGACTTTAGATTATGTTAGCTTCACTATTACAGGTTTACACATTCGTCTAGGAGATTGTACCGTCCTATTATTCCATATTCTTCTACCAAATATATAGTGGTTAAAGGGCGTAATACCGGCTCCTACTGATGAGTCGCCAGTAAGCACGAAACGAATGTGCATGAGATTATACTTACCGTTCATGCTGCCTTTGGTTTATCCTTCTGGTCACAACTGAACTAATTTGTTACTAGGTTTGCAACACCTAATTCGGTGTCTGCCTTAGAATAACAGATCAGAGACGGCTGGTTGGAACGTTACACCAGAAGCGACACAATGCGAATCTTTGTGAAGGATCGACAGACTATAAAGCATAATTTGTATAAAATGGCAAAAAAACACGAAAGGCGTATCTTTGATGGTGCAGGAATTGAGTTGTAAGTCTCATCAAAATGGTCCTATGGTTAAATCCTTGGCCACAACTGATGCTGTCTAATAGTACGATCTGTTCTTGTTACCTTTTGCAATATTTTTGTAAGCTGTGAACGAGTGGGTTTGTTTTTACGGTATAACTAATTAGTGCTTGAATGCTGGTTGCTGTCTTACCGTCGGGTTCAGTTTTTACAATATTTTTGCATTCTGTCCATGGCATGCACGAATGAGTTATCTCTATTTGTTGCCTATTAAACCAAATATTTCATGAACTACGTTGTCTCCTCCTGATAACAACGCTGACTCAGCGTTGGAAAAACGCCATTTATTGCTGAAGAAATGTATTTTTGTTGTATTCAATTATTTATAAATTATTTAAAAAATACATATGATTATAACAAATAAATAAACTCATATGAGTATTTATAGAACTAATTAAATATCGCATAAAGCTAGTATTATTTGCAGGATCCATAATGTGCGCTGTTTTTCAAATAGACCAATAGTAATCAAGGTTTCGTACTACAATGGAAATTATTTTCATGGGGAATTTTATTAAATGATTATAGAAGTTGGAAGACGAACTAAACTGCCGGTAGGTTTCTCTGGACGAATTGTTGGTATGTGCCGCAGCAAAGTCGTTGATTAATCTATCAGTGGTGGCTTGTTTTGAATGGCATAGGAATCTGAATTTTTAGGAAATTGAGTTTAGAGTAATACGCTGGTTTCGCTTAAACCACAATTCGTATACATTAAGATCTGCCACATGGACCCTTTTCACATGGACTGTGCAATGGGCATGGTTGCTCGCGAAAAACAGTTGGTCGCAGCATTTTCCGATTTCTTGCCCAGTTTACGAAACAGCAAAGCCTGGGAACTGATGATAGAGCAGCCGCATCGCTTATACACCATCGATGATATTAGCCGGGGCTTTGAAGACGTAATTGACGCTACCCGCCAGCCGCAAAGCTGCTGTAAGTCAACCAAAAATTAATTAACGGCGGGACAGTGCACGTTTAGTACAGCAGGGAGCCACATTGACAAGGTATTCGACCTCAGGAGGCAGACCGTTAATAAATAATTTGCGTCATCATTCAAATTTTTTATATAACTCATTCCGCATGCGTCACCGATAATCGTGAAGACGAAATGATATATCGGTAGGACGGACGATAAATAAATAGAACATCAGGGATCATTGAGATAGCACTAGTTTTTCAAAATATCAGTGAAAGTCTGTCGGCACAAAGGACTAAAGTCACCTGGTCTGGACGAAATGCCGACTATTACACATAGTTTTGTCAAATATGAAAAACACCAATGAAACAGACCTTTTGATTAACACATTTGATTTGACAGCGTTGATGCAATCAGCACGCTTCCAAATTGCTATTTCTGCAAAATCCATTTTAAGATTCTCTACTGACTTTTCTTTCATGGATATAATGTCATCTCATCTAAACCAAATACAGCTATAAACATGATCATATATGTAAACTGCATTGCTTTGAATTTCTTTCTTCACGTTGTAAGTACGTATTGTAAACTTGATTCAAGTATTTGGCTATCCACTTAGGACGTGTCTTAGTGGGCAAGCAACGATAATAATTCTTTAAATCAAGTTTGCGAGCTTGAAGTAAACACCAATCCCACTGCATTTAACCAGTCGTCAAACAACAAAACAAAACTACCACCAGCCGCAACGCACTGACGTGTTTCGATCTTCCATGATCATCATCAGAGTACGACGGCAAACTGACTATTCTTTAAATAAATTTTGCGAGCTTGAAGTAAACACCACTCCCCTTGTATTTAACCAGTCATCGAATAACATAACAAAATTACCGCCAGCCGCAACGCACTGATGCGTTTCGACCTTCCATGATCATCATCAGAGTACGACGGCAAAGTGACTATCGAGGATCAAACCGCATTGAATATATAAGGAAATCAAATTTAGATATGCGGCTCTCACCTCTAGCAGTCTCGCATACATTGAACTTGACTGGAAATGTCGGCTGCGCAATTTCTATGCAGTCACAAACATGAACTGTTTGCAGCTTTCTCCACATATACATATATAGGCAATACAATTTAACAATAATTTTTTGCGCGGGTGGTGGTAACACTTCTTAAAATCAAGTTTGCGAGCTTGAAGTAAACAGCAATGCCATTGTATTTAACAAATGTATTTAACAATATGTAATTAACAAATGAGTATCGTGGATATTTTTTTACCAGATACGATTGTTCCGTTAAAACGATTGGAGTTGAGACAGGCCATCGTGAGTAAATGTGACTATCGTATATATGGTATCCTTTTTAGAAATAAATTCCAAAGCATTGGCTTCAGATAAGGTGTCATGCGTTGCACAGTGAAAAATCGCAGTTGACACCAAATGGGTGGACAGCCATTTGAGCGAAAAATGCCGTATTTTTAGAACTGTATGATTGCTCAAATTCACCGGGTCTGAAAATGTTGCGATATTGGTACTGGCTGTAATTAAAAGACGGTTATCTGCCGACGTGACACTACGGATTACTATTATGAACCAATAACAAATTAATTAAATAATTATGCATAGAAATTAAACATTAGAAACACATCAACAAATATATGCCGAAAGATTAGTTTAATTATTAGTAAAAGAATTTGTATAACTTTGAACAATTTGACGTTTACCTACTCCCCATTCTCTTTCCGTTGAAGTTTAATACTTGATTCGCTTTCGGAAAATTTTTAAAATTGTTTATGCGAAGAAAACTAAGAAGAAGATGCGAAACAAATATTTCTTACATCTGATGAAATTTGCGTTTATATTTCTTTTTGAGAAAGCTACTTGAAAATAAATTTATAAGGCTTGCGAGAATTTTATAAGCATTAATGCTGATTTTTGATTAGTTTTTGTAACAAAGTTAAGTGAATTTAATTAAAGTATCTGAGCATTTTACTGTTTCAGCTCCTTATTTCAGTGAGATTGACGTCCATTTTCCTATACCTTCTTCTGGGCTTTAGTAAACATTGTCAACACCACAAAGAACCACACAAAATGAGCACCATTGCAAGGCAGAGTGCGTTGATCTATTCTTTGTTGACAATGCTAAAAACAACCCAGATGGAGGCGTTCAAAATTGAACGCCGACATATTTAAAGGGCATCGACACAACGAATTCAAAAGGTACAATGCTGATAGGCATAAATCATAAAACGTCCATTTCCGTAACGGAGCTAAAATGATACATGTACATTTTAAGGAATTCTACAAAGCCTTGCGTCTTTAATTGTATATAAGTAATTTTTAATGGAAGACATATTTCCTGGTTTTTTTATGACTCGTTAAATCTGTAACTCGATCTGTAACTATGCAATTTTCAGTTTCCCACTATTGGGATTATTTCAATTTCAATGCTATTAATACTCAAAATAACAGACCAATGAGGTAAACTTCTCAGTGTTTACCGATCATTATTCTATTTTTCCAGTCTAAAGACAATTTGAGCCAATCACATTTAACCATGCTTCTTGCCTAGAGTCCAATTAACTACTAAGATTTTTAAATTCAGCCACTATCAAATTTTTTTGTCTGGTGTGTTGGAACGAGAATACTTTGTCGAGCTGGAAGCAGTGGAAGAGATCGAAAAAAATATTTATTTGAATGAGAGTAAGCGTTGTTCTTAAAATTTTCTGAATTTTTATTTTTAAATATTTCTCAAATTGAAATAAGAAATATTTTACCTTTTTCGAATTAAATATTCTTCGTAATTAATCTTGTATCTGAGAGAGCAATTATATTACCTATTGATTTTGCCACAGGCGATAAAAGCATTTTAATATTGTTTGTGGAATGAAATAAACATCACTCTCATATATTGCTACTAAAATCTTCCCAATCAATCATTGATTATATCTCCATTAGTCTAGCATTTGTGAAGATAATTTAAGTTTTCTTGATCTTTTTGATTTATTTTTTCTTGACACATCAGAAGTGATTCCATATTCTCACAGAAAAGCAACACAGAAACCAAAAATACAGCTCTATTGAAGGTGTCAAACAATGAAGATATTCAGTCAAAGGGTGGGATGGGGGGAGAAGGTTGGAAAAATTATGATTCTGCGAAGGCCACTCAGTAGTGTTTTATGGTTTGTTTAATGGTTTCTAGCTACATGTACACACCTCAAATAAGACATAATAAAGTATAGTCGGAGAAAATTTCAGTAATAACCAAACAAATAACTTTTAGAATTCAAAATACAACCGGCCGGATTTCCGCGTGTTATTTAAGAGCAAGAAATGACAAAAAAATATTAATTTCAGCGATGGCGATTGTAATACTCTTAGTTGAATAAAGTGAAGCTCCTGCATAAGCTGGGCATGAATTCGTGATTTATTCGAATAGGTGTGTGTTTGCTTGTTATTATGTGTGCGTCGTGTCTGCTTGTGTGTCCATGTGTTTGACTGCCCGTGTTATTTTGTGTATAACAAAATCGAGAAATCTAAATTAATTTTTTGTTATTATTTTGGATAAGGTGTTGCGTAACTAGTAACAATTTTTTTCAAATATGACCAGAAGGATAGATCAAAGACAGCATAAATATTAAGTATAATCTTATGCACATTCGTTTCGTGCTTACTGGCGGCTCATCAGTAGGAGCCGGTATTATGTCCTTTACTCACAATATATTTGGTTGAGGAACGTGGGAAAATAAGACGGTACAATCTAGACTACACATTTCAGTCAAGATGATATGTGCGAAAATTTGGCCATCCTTAAAAATGTTGCTTAGGTATACATTTTAAATAGAATTATACTTCTAATTATCATATATCTCTTGATTTACACTAATACAACCACACTGTATTGAACTATTTTATGATAGGTTTCAGAAATTTGATTAAATTCTCCATTGAATTTATAAAACGATAATGATCGATTGGTTGTTGCGTTATGAAAATTCTATGAATCACACCATTGCATTCAGTTTAAGGTATTTCGTACATGATAACTTGATATTTATGAAATAATCCCTACTTTCTAAATAATACTGTTGGGTTTTACACAAGCAAATGCCGCGTTTTGTGTACGCAGGTTATAGCTATGCACGGACAGTTTCACAAAGATCCGCTTGATCACAATTTTCAATTTTGTTTTGTCTTCGATCGGACTGAGTTTGTATTCGTCCCAATGGAAATGCGGTTCTATCACATCTTTGTTTACTGGCGACGTTTCGGAAGATGAATCCCATTTCCATCTGCAGGCCAATTTGTATACTTATATCTGAAACTGTCCGTGCAAAGCTACTACCCGCGTACGCAAAACGCGACATTGGTAAAAATGAAGCTGGCACTCCGCAAAAACATTTCAAAGATTACTTGAGGCATCCGTTTCATAGTTTAATGTCACGCAAAGAGCTATAAATATAAATATGGCAATGTCAGTAATTGTTTTGTGAAAGCGATGGAATAGCTGTTGTCATTTTGGCAGATATTTGTTGCGTTCAAATTGTAGAAAGCTCCAAATCTCACTGAATCAGTAATCTTTACACATTTCCATAGACAATAAATCTTTGTTCGAAATCTATATAACCTTCGTTTTGTATTTACTGGTTTTCAATTAAAACGTTTTAGAAAAAAATAGTTATTACTATTTGTTTTCACTGCTTGGTAAGTTATTTTATTGCTTAAACTTCTAATTCTACTTGTTTTTTGAGTCAGTCTTACTTTTTTGTTTAAAACTTTTATGCAAATTTAATGCTAACTATAAGTATTGACATGAGCTGCTAAGGTATGATTAATTAATGAATGGCATATCTTTAATTTAAATGATGCAGTATTTAGCGACTACCCTGTATATATAGAAGCGATATTATATACATGTATCTAATTTGGAACAAATATGCACAAACAGGGTTATAAAAGATCATTTTCAGTATGACTTGATGGATATAATTACTTAAATCAAGATTGCGATCTTGTTATAAAAACCCGATCCATTGTGTACAGACATTTGGCAGTATAAACAGTTAAATACTGTTTGTTGCGGAGAGCTAATATATATGCAAGTATGTATTAGGTGTTGCGAACCTAGTAGCAAATTAGTTCAGTTGTGACCAGAAGGATAAGCCAAAGGCAGCATGAACGGCAAGTATAATCTCATTCACATTCGTTTCGTGCTTACTGGCGACTCATCAGTAGAAGCCGGTATTATGCCCTTTAAGCACTATATATTTGGGTGAAGAATGTGGGATAATAGGACGGTACAATCTCCTAGACGAATGCGTAAACCTGCAATAGTGAAGCTAGCATCATATAGTCAACGACAATGCGACTTCAACGCTAACTCACTCTATATAATATATATAACGAGTCTGTAAATGATACTGACACTATGGATATTGTGTCAGTAATCGATACCAACATTTTTGTACCGAAAAGGTACACGGTACTAACACTATGGTTTCCGAGTCGGTACATGGTAATAGCATGATGGATATCAATTTATGCTATAGTTCACAGAAATTGAGAATTACAACAATTTCTGAACACCTGTTACTCCAGTATACACTTAGCATTGTATAGTGTATAAAAGGCAAAAACAACTACATTAATCAAGATCGCAACCTTGAGTGAAGTAATTGTTGTCACCGCTCGCCTAACCAATATCAGTTTAATTATACTGATAGACGTACGAATGTGCAAAAGATTATACGTCTCGTTCATACTGTCTTTGGTTTATCCCTCTAGTCATAAATGAACTAATTTGTTACTAGGCCCGCAACAGCTAGTGCACAATTGCATATATATTAGTTCTTCGCCAAAACAACAACTAACAGTTAACTATTGAATTGAATGTTGTCATGATTACCGCGAAATGTGATAAATAATAACGATCAAGGGCAGAGTGCAAGGATGTTTTGGAGTAACAGGTGTTCAGAAATGGTTGGAATTCTAATATTTTGGTGAACTTTAGCATACGTTGAAATAACATATGTTGGTACCATGTAACTTTTCGGTAACTGTAGTATTGGTATCAGGCAGTGACACTATAGCCATAGTGTTGGTACCCGTTACAGGCTTTGTAAATATATTATATATAGTGTGTTGTCTTTGTAGTAGCGTTGTGAAGACTTTATATTAGGTTAGCTCTACTAATGTAGGTTTACATATTCGCTTAGGAGATTGTACCGTTCAATTTTCCCACATTACGCCTTTTAACCACTATATATTTAGTGAAGAATGTGGGATAATAGGAGGGTACGATCCCACATTCTTCACCGAAATATATAGTGGTTAAAGGGCGTAATACCAGCTCCTACTGATGAATCACCAGTAAGCACAAAACGAGTGTGCACATGAGATTATACGTTCTGTTCATGCTGTCTTTGGTTTATCATTCTGGTCATATTTGAACTATTTAAACTAATTGTAAGTAGTTGCGCAACGCACGACACACAATTACAAATGTATAAATTGACAAAATTAACTTCATTTAGAGAGTGTTTCAGTTTGGGAGGACGACTTTTACAGTTGGTGACTATAACGTAAGTGGATCGTGACGAAAATGGCTGACAAGGTTTACAATGCCATATAGTGTGCTTCACAAAACTTTTGCCTGCGCGCAAGAAATAGTATTGCAATGGCCTCTAATCCTAAATGGCTCCAGCTCGGTCCCAGACCTATGTGATATCCACGAAGAATCTAGTTTGTCGGGAATCCTACCAGCTTAATTGAGTAAACAGGCAAATCCGGCGAATATCTTTAAACACCGAAGCCGTCGACTGGTGCCCACATGACTGTAATAAAATACTTGTGAAATTGGCCACTTTGTAGCGCTGCGGGATAATCGTACAAAACGAAAGAAAAAAGGATAAACGAAATTACGTAAGAATCTGTCAAAAGACAGGGTCCTGTTTCAGAGGCCTTTTTTAATTCCACCTTATAAATATTGATCTATCTAAAATATTGATGCGAGAGGAAAGGACAGATTAAGCAAAAGCCTGAGTACTCATTTCTCAACTGACTTAGCTATTATTTTATGCATTAACAAACTTTTGTAACTAATTCATACATAACAGTTAAGTATTGTTTGTTGCGAAGAAATAATATATATACAAATATGTAGTAGGTGTTGCGAACATAGTAACAAATTAGTTCAGTTGTCACCCAAATATATAATGGTTAAAAGACGTAATACCGGCTCCTTCTGATGAGTCGCCAGCAAGCACGAAACGAATGTGCATGAGATTTTACTTTCCGTTCATATTGCCTTTGGTTTATCCTTCTGATCACAACTGAACTAATTTGTTACTAGGTTTGCAACACCTAATACATACTTGTATATATATTAGCTCTCCGCAACAAACAGTATTTAACTGTTATATATTGAATTGAATGATGTCATGATTACCGCGAAATGTGATAACTGATATCGATCAAGGCCAGAGTGTATGGATTTACTGAAGTATCAGGTGTTTAGAAATAGTTGTAATTCTCAATTTGGGTGAACTATAGCATACATTGATATCCACTTTGTTGTTACCATGTACCGACTCGGCAACCAAAGTGTTAGTACCATGTACCGTTTCACTACTTCAATGTTGGTATCTAGCCCACTATACAATGACCATAGTGTTAGTATCTTTACAATTCAGTATATATATATATATATATATATATATATATATATTATATAATGTGAGTTAGCGTTGAAGTCGCATTGTCGTAGACTTTATATGATGTTAGCTTCACTATTGCAGGTTTACACATTCGTCTAGGAGATTGTACCCACGAAACGAATGTGCATGAGATTATGCAATTCTTTCATGTTGGCTTTGGTTTATACTTCTGGTCATTACTGAACTAATTTGTTACAAGGTTCGCAACACCTAATACATACTTACTAATGCATAAATGTTGGAGCTTATAACGCTTTTATTAAACATCTTTATGAATACATAAATTAAAATGTGTTGCATACGTAAATGGACATCTGCTTTTCCTCGCTGTAAAGTTTGTATTAATAATAATGGTATATGATCAAAGAAACCTTAAGTTTTTAACATTGCAACATTCGCGGAATAATAAAGCACAGTAAAGCTACTGTGCATATGATGTAGAAAACTATGATACGATACTAAGTATGTGGCGTTACCAATCGTGTTTAATAATTTATCTATTGCCAGTGAATGTTATCAACCATCGGCGGAACTGATCAAAGTTACAAAATCTGCTGTTAAGAAACGGCAATGTTACCGATTTATTACCGTGGCATACTCAAAGGAAGTGTCTGTCGGTCATCTGGCCTGAGAGGTTTTCGCGATGGGTTTATCAGTGTGCTTGATGTTCATGAGCCAGAAGCAACGGTGTAATAATTGAGATACCACATTAAGAGAATATTTTTATTAAAAATTTGTTGGTCATGTGTACGTATTCGAAAGTGATTTGCGAGCATATTAACATTATCAGTAGGATTTTATTGAGTTTTTGTCTTTAAGGTTTCACGTAATATATAGATGTTTTTTTGTTTTCCGTGTAGAATATTGTTTCATAAAATCTAAAGTAAATAAGATGATGTGTTTGAGAAGAAATATTTCTGTGACACCAATAGTTATTATTAAAATGTTTCTGCAAATAAATTTTTTTGAAAAATTAGAAAGTCATTATACATACGTCTGTTGTAG
>JAQBSW010006977.1:0-44378 GCA_029291075.1 Eudiplozoon nipponicum
CTTATTATTATGATACGCATGATACATATATTGTATAGTATATATATATATATATATATATATATATATATATATATATATATATATATACTATATATATATATATTGATAGTTTCTAATTTCACCATTTTTTAAAATGTAAGAACAAAACAACGTACTCCATGGAATAACATTTATTAATAAATCTTATTTCTACCAGTATCTACAGCCATTGTTCTGGATTCGTTAGTATATTCGTTCATCCAATCTCACTGTACATTTGTTGTAACCAATCTCCTCTTCGTTATTCTAGCCTTTGTTTTGCGCAATTTAGACCACTACTTTTGTGCAATTTAGACCACTCCTTTTGCGTAACGTCATTTGGTGTGTCATCGCTTTCATTGTAATTGCGTCCGTAATTGATGTATGTGTCGTATTTTGCGAAGCGTTGGCTATTTTTAAAGGCATGTCAGTTATGTCTTTATTCCAGTCCAATTTAATTTCTTTTTGAATTATTTTCTGCACGTTTAAGCAGGGCTTCAGCTTATTAATTGCAATAGCTTCAAAAGCCAGAAGCATTTTCTCTGTTTTTGCCTTGTAGAGAACTGAAAAATTGTTACTACTAACAGCATGACCTGTGAGTAGTACATGTTCGCAAATTGCTGATTTTTGTGCAGGAGCTGCACCCCTCTTTAATAGTTTTTGAGGGAGATGCTGATTTATTCTAGTTTCGAACCTCTTTTTTGATCTGCCGATGTACTGAGCGTTGCAGGTACATTGAAATTTGTATACAGACAAAGGTGTTGACGTCACAGAGAGGCTATCTTTTTCATTCGTGCGCATCAGTTTTGTTGTGTTGAACACCACTCTCACCTGTATTGATGGAAACTGTGCTTTTGTCGCTCGAATTACTTTTCGTTTGAAGATTTCCGCTGGAAGATCACCTCCAAAGGGAACACTAAGCGTTACTATCTGGGGAGTTTGATTTTCTTCCAAATTGGCCACGATTTTGTTGCGTTGCCTCAAGTTGTATTCAATGAACCAGTCCGGATAGCCATTATTTCTCAACGCTTCGCGAAGCAAATTTAGCTCTACTTCAATGTTGTCCGGTGAACAAATCCTGCGTATTCGTGTGCCCAAATTCATTATTAGGTTTCTTTTGTACGCCCTTGGCACACTACTCATATAATGGACATATTGTCCAGTCCAGCTTGATTTCTTGTGAACTGACCTTGAGAGAGTACCTTCATCACCTCTCGTTATTCCTACATCTAGGAAGGATAAATATCCGTCCTTTTCTTCTTCTACGCCTGTCCCTTTGTCCGGCTTCATGAGTCTGACTTGTTTGTTTCGTTTTAGCTCATTCAGTTCTTCTAGATGCCTTTTGGTGACCAGTTTATTGCCTTTGAATGTGCGCATATATTATATATTAATGAACTATACGGACTATAGTCAGGCGATGTTACAAATTCTGAATGACAAATCAAAATTTAAACGCGAAGAAGTACAACGCGACACTACGGCAAAATTAGAAAATTCCATAACGAAGATTCTAAACCGAATTATTTCGAAGGTCGAGGCTAAACAAGAAATCGACATAGAGCACAAAAATGCTTTTATTACAGAATGCAAACATGCCAAGCCCGTAGGTTCAACGCAACCGATATTATATGGGTTGCCCAAGGTTCACAAAATGACCAACAATGAAGGACTTCCGCCTTTCAGGCCCATTTTATCTATGATAAATTCCCCACAGCACAAAGCAGCCAGACTATTATGCCGGATTATAAAGCCTATCATGAAAGGAAGAATAGACCACGTTGTACAGGATAGCTTTCAATTCGTAGAAAAAATTCGCGACCTAAATTTGAAAGAGAGGAAAATGGTGTCCCTCGATATAAAGTCACTCTTTACTAGCATTCCAGTAAATAAAACTATAAATATCCTATGTGAATATATACGATCATCAGGAGCGGAAACACTGATAGAAGTGGACGACATGAGAGAACTACTTCTATTATGCACATCCAACGTACAATTCGTATTCCAAGGAGTCTTCTACAGACAAATTGACGGCATAGGTATGGGTAGTCCTCTTGGACCAGTATTGGCAGACATATACATGCACCATTTAGAAACAACTGGTTTAAAACCATTTATCAATGGAGCTCATTTTTACGTGCGCTACGTTGACGATACTTTCATGGTCGTTGAAAAGGATGAAGATACAAATTCACTGCTACATCACATAAACAAGGTAGACCAGGCAATCAAGTTTACAATAGAAGAAGAAAAAGACGGATATTTATCCTTCCTAGATGTAGGAATAACGAGAGATGAAGAAGGTACTCTCTCAAGGTCAGTTCACAAGAAATCAAGCTGGACTGGACAATATGTCCATTATATGAGTAGTGTGCCAAGGGCGTACAAAAGGAACCTAATAATAAATTTGGGCACACGAATACGCAGGATTTGTTCACCGGACAACATTGAAGTAGAGCTAAATTTGCTTCGCGAAGCGTTGAGAAATAATGGCTATCCGGACTGGTTCATCGAATACAACTTGAGGCAACGCAACAAAATCGAGGCCAATTTGGAAGAAAATCAAAACTCCCCAGATAGTAACGCTTAGTGTTCCCTTTGGAGGTGATCTTCCAGCGGAAATCTTCAAACGAAAAGTAATTCGAGCGACAAAAGCACAGTTTCCATCAATACAGGTGAGAGTGGTGTTCAACACAACAAAACTGATGCGCACGAATGAAAAAGATAGCCTCTCTGTGACGTCAACACCTTTGTCTGTATACAAATTTCAATGTACCTGCAACGCTCAGTACATCGGCAGATCAAAAAGAGGCTCGAAACTAGAATAAATCAGCATCTCCCTCAAAAACTATTAAAGAGGGGTGCAGATCCTGCACAAAAATCAGCAATTTGCGAACATGTACTACTCACAGGTCATGCTGTTAGTAGTAACAATTTTTCAGTTCTCTACAAGGCAAAAACAGAGAAAAGGCTTCTGGCTTTTGAAGCTATTGCAATTAATAAGCTGAAGCCCTGCTTAAACGTGCAGAAAATAATTCAAAAAGAAATTAAATTGGACTGGAACAAAGACATAACCGACATGCCTTTAAAAATAACCAACGCTTCGCAAAATACGACACATACATCAATTACGGACGCAATTACAATGAAAGCGATGACACACCAAATGACGTTACGCAAAAGGAGTGGTCTAAATTGCACAAAAGTAGTGGTCTAAATTGCGCAAAACAAAGGCTAGAATAACGAAGAGGAGATTGGTTACAACAAATGTACAGTGAGATTGGATGAACGAATATACTAACGAATCCAGAACAATGGCTGTAGATACTGGTAGAAATAAGATTTATTAATAAATGTTATTCCATGGAGTACGTTGTTTTGTTCTTATATATATATATATATATATATATATATATATATATATATATATATATATATATATATATATATATATATATATATATATATATTCTTATAATTAGGAAAACAACACAAATAACAAAGTGGATAAAGGCCATTTATTTCGTGAATACTAAACATCTCTTATACAATCATACATATTTATACATTTTGGGTTGTCAATTGTTTATGTTATTGGTGACAAATCTGACTCGTTATTACTGCTGTTTCTGGTTTTGACTAGTAGGTGAGTGTGTATGCGTTTGTGTTTGTGTTGTGTATGTGTGTTTGCATGTAAAGGTCATTCTCGCAGTATTGCGAAGTGATGTCTGAGATCTTGTCATGATTGTTTTGATAACTTGAGAGTTAGCCCTTTGTGCAAATTGTTCACTGTTATCTATACAAGTGCTATTTTTCCCAGTATAGTTAATCGTTTCTCCCCGCTGCGCAAAGGTGCTATTTTCGCTTGGTAACAACGCTAATGTTGATTGTCGTGTTAAACGCTCACACTGTTTGGAGACTTCTGTCATCGTATGCGCCTCTGTTATCTCAACCTCACCTTGTTGCCAATCCGATTGTACGTTTGTTGATTCTAGTCGAGGGCCTGTTGGTTCTTGGCTGGATACTAGTAGATTGTTGTTGAATTTTGTTATCCTTGGCCAGTCGATAAGGATATCATGTTGATGAAACTTTTGAATGTTAAGTTCAGGTGCTTGTTGTTTTATGTAAAGCGCTTCGTAGATAAAAAGTAATTTTTCAGATTTTGCTTTATGTAGAATTGTGAAATTGGTCGAATTGACAGGGTGCCCCGTTGCCAATATATGATCGGAAATAGCTGATTTTCCTGACGGTGGCAAGCCTTTGTTAATCAATTTCTGTGGCAAATGTTGCTGGATTCTGCTTATCAATTGCTTCTTCGTACGTCCGATATATGTGCTACCGCACATACATGAGAATTTGTAGACTATGAATGATTTGGAGAGAATTGGCAATTGATCTTTGGCATCCAGCCTCATGATTCTCTGTGTACTAAATGTCATATTAACTTTAACACTGGGAAAGTTGTCCTTAGTTATTCTATTCAGCCGCCGTGCAATTATTGAGGCTGGTATGTCGCCTCTAAATGGTAAGTTTAGGAAAACCTGCTTGCCGGTGTCCTCTAGGAAAACCTGCTTGCCGGTGTCCTCTCTAGTACGAATTTGCCGTGGTCTAATGTTGACATCAATGAACCGCTCTGGGTAGTTGTTCATTAGCAGAATATTCCTGAGGTAGCCCAGTTCTTCCTCAATCTTGTGTTCAGAGCAGATCTTTCTGATTCTGTTCGCTAGGTTGTTTACTAAGTTTCTTTTGTGGGATTTTGGCACACTACTGTTGTAATGAATGTATTGTCCAGTGAAAGTGGATTTTCTATGTATGGCCAGTGTCAAATCTCCGTTTGCTTCTCGAGTGAGTTTGATGTCAAGGAATGGGAAACTGTCGTCTTTCTCTACCTCGAGAGTGAATTTGATGTCTGGATCGACTCCATTTGCTTGTTTGAGGATTTCGGAAGGGTCTGCTGCTTCTGAGATGAACAACAAGATATCATCTACATACCTTTTGTAGAGTGCGCACTGGTCAATTATACCTTTTAGGCTCGTTTTTTCCAGGTGATACATGTATACATCTGCCAGGAGGGGTGCGATGCAACTTCCCATAGCTACACCATTGATCTGTCGGTAGTATATCCCTTCGAATGTAAATTGCACGTTTTTAGTACATGCTAATATGAGGTCTTTGATGTCATTGGTGTCTATAGGGAAGTCAAAAAACTCATTTTTGATGAGGTCACACAAGATCTCCGTTGTCTTATCCAGTGGTATGTTTGTAAATAAGGATGAGACGTCAAGCGAGACCATTTTATTCTGTAGGATGTTCTTCCCCTTCAATTCATTTGCTAGTTCGAAGGTGTTCTTGATAGTGTTAGCGTTTATGATGCTCAGTATTGGTTCAAGTAGTTTGCAGAGAAACTTGGCTGGTTTATGTTGTGGAGCGTTGATCATTGACATAATGGGCTACATCGAAGGAGCTCCTGAGGCTGTCACGGCTTTATGCGTTTTTGGTTTGCCGTACAATCTTGCGGTGATTGTTCCGACTGATTTTGCTTTTTGGATGTCTTCTGTGAGTTTTGATCTAATCTCGGAGTCAGCCATCGATGTTAGAACATATTTTTCCATCTTTTTTAAAATTGCATTAATTCTTGATTCGATGTTCGTTGAATCATCTTTCTATTTGATGTCATGCTTAAATTTAGATTGATCGTTTATTATATCGTTCATGGCCTTCCTGTAAGCGTCGGCTTCAAGTATAACAATTCCTGATCCTTTGTCGGGTGTGGCAAGTCGTATGGATTTGTCTGATTGGAGTTTTCTAAGTTCGTCTATGTGCTGTTTTGTGATGATTTGGCTGCCTTTGAATTCCTTCTTGTATTGTTCTAGTGCGCTTACTATCTCAGCTTTCAGTCTTTGTCCATTGAATGCATGTGGGGCGGTGTCTTTCGTTAAGTCATTGTATATATTACAGTTAAATATTGTTTGTTCCGAAGAACTAATATATATGCAAGTATGTATTAGGTTTCGCAAACCTAGTAACAAATTAGTTCAGTTGTGACCAGAAGGATAAACCAAAGGCAGCATGAACGGAAAGTATAATCTCATGCACATTCGTTTCGTGCTTACTGGCGACTCATCAGTAGGAGCCGGTATTACGCCCCTTAACCACTATATATTTGGTAGAAGAATGTGGAATAATAGGACGGTACAATCTCCTAGACGAATGTGTAAACCTGTAATAGTGAAGCTAACGTCATCTAAAGTCAACGACAATACGACTTCAATGCTAACTCACACTATATAATATATATACCGAGTCTGTAAAGGATACTAACACTATGGCCATTGTGTTAGTAACTGATACCTTTTTTGAAATCGATGAGTACCGGATACTAACACTATGGTTTCCGAGTCGGTACATGATACCAACCCTGATGGATATAAATTTATGCTAAAGTTCACCCAAATTGAGAATTACAACAATTTCCGAACACCTGTTACTCCAGTTAAACCATACACTCTGGCCTTCATCGATATCAGTTATCACATTTCGCGGTAAGCATGACATCATTCAATTCAATATATTACAGTTAAATACTGTTTGTTGAGAAGAACTAATCTATATGCAAGTATGTATTAGGTTTTGCAAACATATTAACAACTACAACCACTATATATTTGGTAGAATAATGTGGAATAATAGGACGGTACAATCTCCTAGACGAATGTGTAAACCTGTAATAGTGAAGCTAACATAATCTAAAGTCAACGACAATGCGTAATACCGGCTCCTACTGATGAGTCGTCAGTAAGCACGAAACGAATGTGCATGAGATTATACTTTCCGTTCATGCTGCCTTTGGTTTATCCTTCTGGTCACAACTGAACTAATTTGTTACTAGGTTCGCAAAACCTAATACATACCTGCATATATATTAGTTCTTCGCAACAAACAGTATTTAACTGTAATATATTGAATTGAATGATGTCATGCTTACCGCGAAATATGATAACTGATATCGATGAAGGCCAGAGTGTATGGTTTAACTGGAGTAACAGGTGTTCGGAAATTGTTGTAATTCTCAATTTGGGTGAACTTTAGCATAAATTTATATCCATCAGGTTGGTATCATGTACCGACTCGGAAACCATAGTGTTAGTATCCGGTACTCATCGATTTCAAAAAGGTATCAGTTACTAACACAATAGCCATAGTGTTAATATCCTTTACAGACTTGGTATATATATAATATAGTGTGAGTTAGCATTCAAGTCGCATTGTCGTTTACTTTAGATTATGTTAGCTTCACTATTCCAGGTTTACACATTCGTCTAGGAGATTGTAACGTCCTATTACCCCACATTCTTCTACCAAATAAATAGTGGTTAAAGGGCGTAATACCGGCTCCTACTGATGAGTCGCCAGTAAGCACGAAACGAATGTGCATGAGATTATACTTTCCGATCATGCTGCCTTTGGTTTATCCTTCTGGTCACTATTGAAATAAGTTGTTACTAGGTTCGCAAAACCTAAACCAGCCAAGTTTCTCTGCAAACTACTTGAACCAATACTGAGCATCATAAACGCTAACAATATCACGAACACCTTCGAACTATAAAATTAATTGAAGGGTAAGAACATCCTACAGAATAAAATGGTCTTGCTTGACGTCTCATCCTTATTTGCAAACATACCACTGGATAAGACAACGGAGATCTTGTGTGACCTCATCAAAAATGAGTTTTTTGACTTCTCTATAGACACCAATGACATCAAGGACCTCATACTAGCTTGTACTAAAAACGTGCAATTTACATTCGAAGGTATATACTACCGCCAGATCAATGATGTAGCTATGGGAAGTTGCATCGCACCCCTCCTGGCAGATGTACACATGTATCATCTGGAAAAAACGAGCATAAAATGTATAATTGACCAGTGCACACTCTACAAAAGGTATGTAGATGATATCTTGTTGTTCATCTCAGAATCAGCATACCCTTCCGAAATCCTCAAACAAGCAAATGGAGTCGATCCAGACATCAAATTCACTCTCGAGGTAGAGAAAGACGACAGTTTTCCCTTCCTTGACATCAAACTCACTCGAGAAGCAAACGGAGATTTGACACTGGCCATACATAGAAAATCCACTTTCACCGGACAATACATACACTACAACAGTATTGTGCCAAAATCCCACAAAAGAAACTTAGTAAACAACCTAGCAAACAGAATCAGGAAGATCTGCTCTGAACACAAGATTGAGGAAGAACTGGGCTACCTCAGGAAAATTTTGCTATAAACAACTTCCTAGAGCGTTTCATTGATGTCAACATCAGACCACGGCAGATTCGTACTAGAGAGGATACCGGCAAACCGGTTTTCCTAAATTTACCATTTAGAGGCGACGTACCAGCCTCAATAATTGCACGGCGGTTGAATAGAATAACTAAGGACAACTTTCCCAGTGTTAAAGTTAATATGACATTTAGTACACAGAGATTCATGAGGTTGGATGCCAAAGATCAATTGCCAATTCTCTCCAAATCATTCATAGTCTACAAATTCTCATATATGTGCGGTAGCACATATATGGGACGTACGAAGAAGCAATTGATAAGCAGAATCCAGCAACATTTGCCACAGAAATTGATTAACAAAGGCTTACCACCGTCAGGAAAATCAGCTATTTCCGATCATATATTGGCAACGGGGCACCCTGTCAATTCGACCAATTTCACAATTCTACATAAAACAAAATCAGAAAAATTATTATTTATCTATGAAGCCCTTTACATAAAACAACAAGCACCTGACCTTAATATTCAAAAGTTTCATCAAAATGATATTCTTATCGACTGGCCAAGAATAACAAAATTCAACAACAATCTACTAGTATCCAGCCAAGAACAAACAGACCCTCGACTAGAATCAACAAACGTACAATCGGATTGGCAACAAGGTGAGGTTGAGATAACAGAGGCACATACGATGACAGAAGTCTCCAAACAGTGTGAGCGTTTAACACGACAATCAACATTAGCGTTGTTACCAAGCGAAAATAGCACCCTTGCGCAGCGGGGTGAAACGATCAACTATACTGGGAAAAATAGCACTTGTATATGTAACAGTGAACAATGCACACAAATGGTTAATTCTCAAGCTATCAAAACAATAATGACCAGATCTCAGACATCACTTTGCAATACTGCGAGAATGACCTTTACATACAAACACGCATACACACAAACACAAACGCATACACACTCACCAACTAGCCAAAACAAGAAACAGCAGTAAAAACGAGTCAGATTTGTTACCACTAGCATAATCAGTTGAAAACCCAAAATGTATAAATATGTACGATTGTATAAGAGATGATTAGTATTCACGAAATAAATGGCCTTTATCCACTTTGTTATTTGTGTTTTCCTAATTATAAGAATACTGTTAAATTAAAAAAAATGGACATCATAAAGATATATAGAATTTTTTAATTAGTTTCACTTCCACATGTGGCTTGGTGTCTGTTATACGATGACAGATTGAGAATGGCTAGTTTGTACTTTAGTTCTTAATAGATGCCACATAGACTCCAACTAAAGGGAAAACAATTCAAGGAACATTTGTTAGTAGAATACTAAAAAAATTTGTCGTGTGTGGTAGTATGTCTCAGTGGTTAGAGCACCAGATTCAGAAGCGGACGTGCCCTGGCCACTATAAATTATAGACAGTATATGATGAGTTCCCAATAGGGACGAAATTGGTCTTCGGGATGAATGCCCTTTTCTACACTATATAATGCTTAATTTATTCCGACAAATGTATGTATATAATGTATTGGGCGTTCAAATCAAATGGCAACCTTGATTTAAATTAATTGTTATCATCGCACGCGCAACCAATGTTCGTTCTATTACGAAAAGAACAGCATTACAATCAAAACCATGAAGGGAAATTTAATCATATACATTTTAACTTCTGCATTGTGTCGTTTAAACGAAATTATATCAAGTGACTTCTTTCTCAACTCGATTAGTAGTTGATTTTATATGTTATATATTTTCGAAAACTAAAATATTTGCCTGTTAGTTTCCATATTATAGTTGGTCTAAACGCGTTTGATTCTTATTCTATTTTTTTTTCAATAAAGAACAGATATACACCCCTGTTTAATAGTTGAGGTGAACGTTTTTGATATTAAGCTACAAGTTATAACCAACAAGTATATATCTATACTCTGAAGTACTATTATGTTTCACAATATTTCTTTGTACCGCTTTCAGCGTATTTAACGAATCTTTTTAATTTTGTTCAAAGTAGCAGCTGTGTATTCTAAAATAGGTTTTATTTTAATTATATTGTAACACGCGGCTCCGCGTTACAACCCAACGATGTTCAATTTTGACAAATATAGTTCTCTTTAAGGTCAAATAGTCTAACTCTGGTTTTCACACAATATTTCTCTTTACTGTGATTTTAGCAACGATCTCTGTTAGTTTCAAACAGTTTTAATTGAGATTTCTTGAACTGCAAATTTAATTGTAATTAATTGGGCTTTGTTTAATAATAACACACACCCGCGCGCAATACGCAGGTAACATGCGGTGGATTTATGTGTCTCAATAATCAAGCACTGGATTTACTTGTTTTACATGCCTTAACAATTTTTTACACAACTACTAACAGTTCAGTTATGATACTTCTGATCCAGACATCAGATGTTTCTCAATCCTTTATCCAAAACTCTACAGTTCAATGGATTTATGTGTTTTAACACTCAAAACCTAGTAAACGGTGGACTTATTATTTGTGGTGCTTATAAATACTGCTTTTACACGATTTCTCTCCATCAATTATCAGTGACTATAAACCATACTCCAAACAATTTTCGGAATTATTATTGTGCTTCTTTTCATCCATTATCAGTACTTTTTCAATCATTTACTTAAATTCATCACGAATCAGCCGATTGTGTTTATTGTGATTACTTTTTTATAAGTCATATAATTGTGTTGACAATATATTATTTTGTTGCCGTCTAGCGCACGGTCTATTTGGTTTAATAGAGAATTGATTCATGCATTGCAACATTACATTCAATAAATGACTGATGATCCGGCTAATTTTCTCACTTCATTCTTCGGGAAAAGGTCAGGGACTAATCATGAGTACGGGTAGTAACCATAGCCACCATGGATATGTAGGAATGTGACAATAATACTAAATAGCAGCTACCCAGCAAAACTTATTACAATAACTACAAAACCTCCTACAATATATCTTTGTAGCTGAACATCGTTAGGTAATGGATTACTTTATATTAACATCCATCTTTCCAAAACGCAGGCCACAATTCTATATTTATGTCTATCCGTAGAAGCCGAACACCGAATATTGTTGCCTAGGATCTTAAATTCTTGTTGAAACTTAATCTCGATAACATCATTAATTGTTGTACCATGAAGATAATTGTTATTGAATTCTGTCCAATTACCGATTTTTAACCCTTCTTGATTCATTCTCAAACCAAGTATTATTAAGTCCCTGCTAAAATCGTCAATATTTCATGTAATACTATATTTAGAAAAAAAACATTATATGGTTCATTCTTGAATGTAGTAATTATGTCATAGGTCGATTTGCAGTTATTACCATTGAGTTTTATGTTCTGCAATTAATCAAATATAATTTACATAGTATCGGGCCCAAACTAAATACTTGTGAAATTCCGGTTGTCAATTTAAACAGGTGTTATCCTGGGTCGTTAACTTGAATGACCATGAATTTTATTATATAAATAATAGTAATGTGTCTAACCAGTCGTCGAACAACATACACAATTCTTTAATTTATGTTTGCGAGCTTGAAGCAAAGACCAATCCCATTGTACTGAACCAGTAGTCGAAATTCATAAACAATTCTTCAAATCAGGCTGGCGAGCTGAAAATAAATACCAATCCCATTGTATTTAACTAGTCGTCGAACAACATATATATTTAAACATTTGTCGAACAATTTACTTCAAGCTCATTAACTTAATTTAAAGAAATGTTTATGTTGTTCGACGACTAGTTAAATACAATTTGATTGGTGTTTACTTCAATTTCGCCAAATTGATTTAAAGAATTGTAACCACAACCCGCGCAATCATTGATTAATTAATAGTATAGTGACTTAAAAATAAGGAACCAGTCGCCTTCATAGTAGTATCAAATTTTATTGAATCGGACTCTCTTGAGATATGATTGAAGAAAATTAACGCATTAATATTTTTCCCATCCCGTGCGGTAATGTAGTTCCACAGGGATAGTACGTTTTTGATGGTCGACTATATATCGGAAATATATGCTGGCTTGTATAAACGTGAATACACGTCTGCTATTGCGCAACACATCGTCGAAACAAAGCACGAATGTTCTCAAGACGTATCATTCAAATTGCAGCCGGCTTTATGTAAGCAGAAGAAGCACGTACAAGCATTGAGCTTGAACTGGATGTGTCGCACGCAATTTGATTGGTTTCTGTTTTTCACACTCTATCTATGTTCACATATTTCTATCTTGTTTTGCTTTCCAATTTATATATAAAGATATGTTCATTAGTAGATATTTGAGAAGACCATGCGAAAGAAATATTTCTTATATCTGATAAAATTTCTTTTTGATTTTGCACACAGGAAGGGTACAATGAATTTTATTAAAGCTCGCATTTCAAAAGAATTTTTTTTAAATTTTTTTGTCGAAGTGCCAGCTTCATATTTTCCAATGCCACGGTTTTACGTACGCGGGTAGTAGCTTTTCACGGACAGTTTCACAGAGATCCGATTGATCAAAATTTCCAATTTTGTTTTGTCTTTGATCAGGCTGAGTTTGTATTCGTCCCTATGGAAATGCGGTTCTATCACATCTTTGTTTACTGGCGACGTTTCGGAAGTTGAATCCCACTTCCATCTTCAGGCAAATTAGTGTCCTTATATCCACAGCACAATACTCACAATAGCAGATTTAAGCAAATTTGGTAACCTCGTTCAAAAACCATTCTATTTATATTTTTTAAACTCAACACTGGTTTTAAACACAGAATTTGTTTCAGTAACTAAACTCAATATATAACAATTTGTAATTAGCAGACCGATCCTTACCTCAGCTATCTCAAATTCCCGGTATACATAATCTCATCACGTGTGCAGAATATTGTAGGGGAGAGAGAATGTATTGAACCTTTTATTCATTAGTTATAACTGTACTGCTACTATGTCACGGTAATCAAAATTCACAACTGATAAAACCAAAAACCTTGACTGTCAAATACTGTATATTATTTAAAGCCGAGAACTATAATGTATACAATGGTGTATGAGGTATTGCGCACATAGTAACAAATTAGTTCTAATATGGAGCAGCAAGTTACCTAGATGGAAGGAGAGTTAATGTCATAGCGACGCTTAGGTCAAAGATTAAAGAGAGAAAGGTAGAGGGAGTATGGACAAACTAACGGTTTTCAAAACTAATCGTAAGCACAATGTTTATTATTATTACGTTAGTCACAACTTATATCAATCAACAACAAAAAATGGATTTTGATATCCTCATCAACAAATCAATAAAAAAGTTATATATAATTTAGATAAGTTCAAAAACCACATTTTAACACCTGCGTCTAAAATGTCATTGAAATATCTACTTAAATCGTTAATAATAAATATGTATATATGTAATATTTGATCCATAAGAAGATATTTTTAAATTCATCAGCGAATTTCTTTATATGATCACATATGATCCAACTTTTGTATAGACATAAAAGTATTTTGTGAAGATTAAAACATCGTATGGTTGCTTCCTTCAGTTGAACGAATTTAAGACGATGAAGTACCAGCCTCATATACCGACTGTCAGATTTCTTCGTTGTAATTTCCGAGTTTACGCTAGGTAGGATTGCCAAGCATAGAAAAACTGGAAAAAAGCCTGTGAATAGTCAAAATATCCAGTGCCGCGTGTAGGATTTACTGCCTTCAATTGAACGAAATTTAGACAGTTAGAAGACGAGGGAGAACAGACTTCCGACATCGACCATCAGATTTATTCGTCATAATTGTGTAGATTCTGAAAGTTAACGAAATAAAATGGGGAGATATAGTAGAGCATATAATGGCTGAATTATAAGAACTTTTTAATCAGTAAACATAAATAGTTAGTAATTAGTAATGGAATGCCAAAATATGATGTTTAGAGCCTAGAGCGAGTTGTCTAATTTGGAGGCTAGGCGATAAGAATCTTAAAGCTCTGAAACTTGTGGACAGTCTAGTGACAAAAAAATCGAGTGACCATTTCCGAATTTTGCTGTTCTGTATTGGTTTTGAAATTAGAAACTGATAAGATTAAGGACACTGCCACATTTACAATTGCTCAAAAAGGCGGATTCAATTGTCGAGAATGATATCTTATCGAAAAACTTTTAGATATTTAGAAAGAGGAGAGTGCATTCAAGAACTTTGGAACTGGAAGAGCAACATTTTTTATTAACGCTGACTAAGTTGGTGGAAGAAGAGCACCCATTTAAAAAACCTTGTTGACCATGAAGGAGGCAGAAACTATCTTGAGGATTAATGAAAGGGTAGATTAAACTATATATGATTCTATCGAAGAGTTTAGTGCAATCAGAGACAATAGATATTAGGCAGAAATCATTTAATGAGGAGATCGAAGATATGCCAATCCTGGGGATCATAGGTAGTTTAAAGACCTTCGTTAATAACAATGGAAATCATAGTGAAGTAGTTTTCACCCAGAAAAGAAATTATGCCAACGGAGACACGAGTTGTTTCAAATTTGTGTTAAGATTTAATATCTTTGTTTGTTTGAACAACCATGGCCGGCAAAACATTGAGCCAATGTAGATTCTTAGTGTCACCGCTATCGAGCAACTCAACAGCTGGAGTGGGAATGCAATAAGAATTTACAAGATAAATCAGATAGTCGTCGGCAAAGCTATATTCATTCAAATCAGAGAAGTATTTGATTATGTTTTTTGACTTATGCAGCAGTTGGTTTTTGATGATAGCGAATTTTTACTGGAAATGGGAGCTGTTCAATTACGTCTTTTAATGCAGAGTGCTTGTCTGATGATTAATTGATTAATATAGTCATGAATATTTTGGATTTCGAGAGCGCTAGCAAGTGACGCGGTGCGTAATCAAGAATGGGTGCAAGGTTCTCGCGCGCCTTCAATAAGGTGCTCAACTTGTTGGTCTGGTGTTTGTACTTAATATAGGTGACAGATACGATATGGGAATATAGGACGTTATGTTCATGGGAAAAGCACGAAGAGAGGCTGTCAGGGATAAGTAAATCTTTCCAACCAACGGCATCAGAAAGTCGGCTATGCTCTTCCCAATCAGTGAATCGCCTGTATGATAGGGTGTTCTCTATTGAGATAGAAGATAATATAGAAATAAGATTATGAAGGATCTCCAGATTCTGCACGCCGGTCACTCCTTTTCTGGAGGAGACGCAGACAATTCGGCTGTTTCCTAAGGTATGTAGGTGCACAAAATGATTCAGAAGGTTGCCAGCAAATAGCTGAAGTAACAGAAGATTTTATGATTGAAAATTGTGCCAGTTAGCCAGAGGAAGTTTAAGGTCTCTCACAACTATGTATTCATTGGGTGGTTGAAAAAAAAAGAATGCACAGAAGACGGGTCCCGCAAGTGTCGTCAAATATGGAGAGATTAAAGGCTTATAAGTAACGCAAACAGTTAGGATTCGATCTAGAATCACTAGCTGAAATTAAATGAATTCCATTTCCAGTGAGTTAGATGAAGAGAGAGGATCGGCACAGGCAGCCAAATCACCCCCTCAAACAGCAGTTTTGTTGCTCCGAAAACACTAACCGTTGTTGAGGAAAATATCATCATAGTGTATGGTAGGAGACAGCCACTTTTTAATATAATAAAGCATATATCTAGCATTTTTTAGGGTAGAAATGTTGCAAAATGTTTAATTTTTGGTGTTAGTGACTTGTAATTGATAAGAATTACGCAGAGAGATCCAGGGGAATGAAGCTTAGACCATGAAAAAAAGCGTGCAAAAGTCTTGCCGCGGCTGCCGGAACTCGACTGAAGGCTCATATGGGTGACTGAGCGTTTGTTGATGAGAATAAAGCGGTCATCGTCAATCTGGTGGATTTTTCCGTCCCGCTCTTTTTAGGTGGGTGTGGGTGTTCAGAGTTTTGAAAACAGGACGAAGGCGGATTCGCAGGGCTCGAGGGGGGGTGGAGGCTGCTATGATGCAGCGGTGCGGGGGTGGGAATGGATTCCATTCGTGACGAGGTCTGTTCCGCGTCTGTATTTACACTGTTCTGGGTGGTAATGTAAGGTAGGAAAAGGAGATTGCTGGCTATAAATTGGTAACTCGTGAAGACCCGTGGTTCCCGTTTAATAATAATAATAATAATAATAATAATAATAATAATAATAATAATAATAATAATAATAATAATAATAATAATAATAATAATAATAATAATAATAATAATAATAATAATAATAATAATAATAATAATAATAATAATAATAATAATAATAATAATAATAATAATAATAATAATAATAATAATAAGAATAATAATAATAATAATAATAATAATAATAATAATAATAATAATAATAATAATAATAATAATAATAATAATAATAATAATAATAATAATAATAATAATAATAATAATAATAATAATAATAATAATAATAATAATAATAATAATAATAATAATAATAATAATAATAATAATAATAATAATAATAATAATAATAATAATAATAATAATAATAATAATAATAATAATAATAATAATAATAATAATAATAAATTTAAATGTGTTTGCATATATAGTATTTTGTAGAGGAAGATATTTCCTCCGACAAAATTAAAGTGACATTTATTGATAAATTTAAACCACCGTGGCTGATTGAAACGAATATTATTTAAAAAGAAATTATTCGTTTATTTTCTAGAACATTCTTTGTTTAAATACTTTTGGATTGTGTGCAATTTCAGTTTTGGTAATCTGTACCTGACTGACCTGACTTTCCTTAGCAAGCTGCATTTGTTTCTTTTCCTACTTACCGGTTTATATGTTCTCGATTTTCACAATATACACCTGCTATCATTTGTCTTTTGAATCGTACATATTGGGGACGTTCTGGAACAAGTAATTTAATAATTCTGTTTTCGCGTCTTATTTCTTTTCAGATTATTTTATCGGGTTTATTGCTATGTAAGAAGTACACAGTCCGTTACCTAACACTAAGTTATCAAATATATATTTAAGTTCGATCAACATGGAAGCTAATCTTATGTTTGAGGACACAAGCAAGTTAGCTCAAGATATAGCAGGAATCCTACTCAAATGGGTATATTAAGACTGAAAACAACTTCGGGTTCTCATTTACTAATAGGTTTGAGGCCTCTACAATTTCAGAGATAACACAATGTAGGACAACGTACGACATCAAGTCCACATATTGATATAAATATGCACAATGAAATAATGAGAGTCAACATTTCAGTTTTACGAAGTAATATGCGGTTGGCAATTCGCCGGATCAACAATCATATAATATTTACAGTGCACTACGTCACAGCAGCGCACATTATCATAAAAGAGACATAATATAATTAATTTAATTTAATAGTCTTTATATAAAGTAACAGTCAACAGTTAACGTGGACATTTATTCATCTGTCATAATCAAATTTCAAAAAAAAGGTTTTAATCATTTTTTTTTTCAATCGCAGCAAGGATTGGTTTAAAAGACATCTTAGTTGGAGATGTATATCCTTATATCTGGTTGAATATTTATATTGAATTTTAATTATAAATCAAAGCAAAATTAGTCTACCAGTGAAATTTCCCACAATAGCAGGGGCGATCGTATATAATCTTCACATTGAAGCTGCTCTGTGCTTCTTCTTTAACGGACTCGTATATATACCTGTCCACTAGTCTGTGGTATACTTTTATACATCAAAAGCATTATGATTTCAGAGATACAAGCTGTAGATTATGATCATGAATGCTATAAAATAAAGTGCGTATACATTATAAACTTTTTTTTTACAGCTGCGATGTTTCGCAGAATTTTTAGATCTAATTCTAATTTGCAGCTGTGTTTTCTAAGATGGATCTATTCCTGCCTACCTTTCCTTCCATGTACCTTTCCAGCCGCCTGAACAAGCGCCAGCGTCCTAATTTACCTCCACTAGCCAAAACATACTTTTCGCATTTGGCACGCTTACATTTATTCCGTCCCTGCCCATTTAATACTATATTTGTCATTTTATCATTGCGCAATCTATGCTTACTAATCAAGAGATAATAGAATTGGTAGAAATTTATGAGTGCAGTAATCAACAGAACGTAATGGATAGACCCGACTTAGCATGCATTATTGGCATTGGCATTTCTGAAACCTGTTGCACAGTTGATCTAGGTGTCCATTTTTGTATTCCATTGAGCGCATTTACTAAGCTAATATAGTTTGTTTGTTTTAGGGTTATCATCAATGCATACAAGTTTAAGAAACAACACCTGCCTGGTTGTAAAGCGTATAGTATGAGGCCTGATTGAGCTTAGGTGTTGAAGTTACTGCTCGTTAAGTATTTACGACTAAGTAGGACGTTAGTAACTGTAACATTTCCGGTAATATATCTTCAGATTTAATGTCAATTATTATATTCAAGAAGGTGATGGGGAATGTCACTTGTAATCAGTTGTGTCGTTAATTTGTAAATGAATCAGCCACTAAGCAGTCAACGATTGCGCGGGCGGTGGTACGCACGGACTGACACGTTTCGAACTTCCATGATCATCAAGTTTGTATTAGGTGTTGCGAACCTAGTAACAAATTAGTTCAGTTGTGACCAGAAGGATAAACCAAAGACAGCATCGCTTCGTGCTTACTGGCGACTCATCAGTAGGAGCCGGTATTACGCCCTTTAACGACTATATATTTGGTAGAAGAATGTGGAATAATAGGACGGTACAATCTCCTAGACGAATGTGCAAACCTTTAATAGTGAAGCTAACATCATATAACGTCTACGACAATGCGACTTCAATGCTAACTCACACTATATAATATATATACCGTGTCTGTAAAGGATACTAACACTATGGCCATTGTGTTAGTAACTGATACCTTTTTTGAAATCGATGAGTACCGGATACTAACACTATGGTTTCTGAGTCGGTACATGATACCAACCTGATGGATATAAATTTATGCTAAAGTTCACCCAAATTGAGGATTACAACAATTTCCGAACACCTGTTACTCCAGTTAAACCATACACTCTGGCCTTCATCGATAACAGTTATCACATTTCGCAGTAAGCATGACATCATTCAATTCAATATATTACAGTTAAATACTGTTTTGTTGCGAAGACCTAATAAATATGCAAGTATGTATTAGGTTTTGCGAACCTAGTAACAAATTAGTTCAGTTGTGACCAGAAGGATAAACCAAAAGGCAGCATGAACGGAAAGTATAATCTCATGCACATTCGTTTCGTGCTTACTGGCGACTCATCAGTAGGAGCCGGTATTACGCCCTTTAACCTCTATATATTTGGGTGAAGAATGTGGGATAATAGGACGGTACAATTGCCTAAGATAATTGGACGCTACAATCACCAATATTCCTCACCCAAGTATATAGTGGTTAAAGGGCGTAATACCGGCTCCTACTGATGAGTCGCCAGTAAGCACGAAACGAATGTGCATGAGATTATACTTTCCGTTCATGCTGCCTTTGGTTTATCCTTCTGGTCACAACTGAACTAATTTGTTACTAGGTTCGCAAAACCTAATACATACTTGCATATATATTAGTTCTTCGCATCAAACAGTATTTAACTGTTTCATGATCATCATCAGTGTACGACGGAAAACTGACCAGCGAGGATCAAACCACAATACATACCTATGGAAAATTAAATTAGATATGCGGCTCTCAACTCGAGTAGTCTTGCATAAACTGTACGTGACTGGAAATGTCGGCTGCATAATATCTATGCAGTCACGAACATAAACTGGTTTCAGCTTTCACCACAAAAAAAGAAATAGGCAATACAAATAAACAATAATTGTTTGCGCGGGTAGTGGCAACAATTATTTAAATCAAGTTGACGAGCTTGAAGTAAACACCAATCCAATTGTATTTAATCAGTTTTCGAACAACATAGCAAAACTACCGCCAGTCGCACGCACTGACGCGTTTCGAACTTCCATGATCATCATCAGAATACGACGGCAAACTGATTAGCGAGGATCAAACCGCAATGCATATATATATGGAAAGCAAAATAAGATATGTGGCTCTCAACTCGAGTAGTTTCGCATAAATTGTACTTGACTGGGAATGTCGGCTGTGTAATATCTATGCAGTTACGAACATAAACCGATTGCAGCTTTCGCCACAAATAAATATGTAGACAATACAATTTAACAATAATTAATTGCGTGGATGGTGATAACAATTATTTAAATAAAGATTTTGAGCTTTAGATAAACACAAATCACATTGTATTTAACCAGTCGTTGAACAACATAGCAAAACTACCGTCATACAGACTCGTTTCGACCTTCCTTAATCATTATCAGAGTACGAGGTGAGATTGACTATCGAGGATCAAACCGCATTCTATATATGGCAAGCAAAATTAGATATAAGATTCTCACCTCTAGTATTCTCGCATACATTGTACTTAATTTTATGGTCGGCTGCATAATTTCTATGCAGTCACAAACATTAAAATTTTCAGCTTTCGCCACATATTTAAATAGGTAAAACAATTAAACAACCAACGATTGCACAGGTAGTGGTAACAATTATTTAAATCAAGTTTACCTGCTTGAAGTAAACTCCAATTCCATTGTATTTAACTAATCGTCGAACAACTTAGCAAAAATACCGCCAATCCCACGCAGTGACGCGTTTCCACCTTTCATGATCTTCCTCAGAGTTTGACGTCAAACTGATTAGTGAGGATCTAAACTTGTCAGTTATGTGCTGGTTATTATTACTTTAAGACTAACTTAGAAATACTGATAGTGTTTTGAGGCTGTTAGTGCTTATCATACCTGGTAGATCAATGGAGAGAATCCAGCTTAGCATTATCTCGAATCCACACTAAAAATGAGGAATCGTAAGCTCAATTTAAATCGGTACATAAACAGTTATTACATGGTTACTTGGAAGTGAGATATAAGTATTCCATATTTATGTTATGCAGTTTATTAATAGTGTTAATATTAGTATCTAGCATTTTTCTTTTTTCAAAATAATTTCCTTTCTAGTCTGTTGGAAATCCGAGCCAACTCTCTGATGATGGATTTCAAATTGGCGGTGTTATGATAATTAAAGAAGGTAATATAATGTTCAGTTTTATTATTATTTCGGATCATTATTATGACTATTTATTCATTTAAGTTACCTGATAATTTCTATTTCTTTAAGGCTATATTAATTTTCGGCCTTCTTGTCCATTTGTCAGTCATACTTGTCATGCTTGATTATATTTACACCAACCTCAGGTGAAAATAATACGAAAATTTCCGTTCAGAAATATGTATCTTTAAAAATTTCATTTTACTATCTGGCACACCTGATGTAATTCCGGCATTAACATGTTATCGCTGTCTTAACTGTGTGCTAAAGTCGATCTAAAGGTCGTATACAAGATAGAAAAGCCATGTTTCATTAGTATGCCGAAGGTTCACGTTAAGGTTGACGGAAAGATGATCTTGACTGTGAAACACCTCCAAATTGTATGCCAAGTAGATTTGGAACCAACGTAACATCTAATCTGCCATATTTTTAGCATTATGTGCATATACATAAAATATCTGCCAGGTTATGTTGCAATAAGGCGACTCAATTATTCGTCATATTGATTTAGTTATCTACTAGGCGGTATAACTGGTAACGCATTTCTGTTGTTATATTGGTTATCATTATAACTTTCCTGAATAAGACCCTTTCAACTGTTTGTTTTAATTATGAAAAAAGACATAACTATATATAGACTATTTGTAGAAAAAACGCATTGGACAGTTAATAGAATGTTCATCGTGATCCCTGAAGGTTTGTCTTTAACAAGTGTATGGGACGTTAATCCTGAACAACCGCCGGTTAGAAATACGGTAAGTATTATTATCTCTTAAACGCCGTGAAGCTACAGGCCCTCGTGATTTGCACATGTGAGTCGACCATAATTCCTATATTCAAAAAAACTAATCGTTATTCGTATGTTAATCATCGTGGTATAATCTTGACTTCAGTCTTTTTTAGGTTATTTGCTTTGATTAAATTACGCCGTCTTAGCGCTATGCCCGAATTTCATATTGGAGAAAAACAAACCGGATTGCGGGCAGGACGAGATTTCTTGAATAAACTTTTACCTTAAAAAATTTCTTGAACAATGACATGTATATCGCCGTTTCATAAAAGTCGTCTTTCTTACCTCAGTGGATCTCAAAGTACAATCCGTAATACTGTAGAAAATTGGTATGCCCACTTAATTCATAGATATTATTCACGCTATCTGCACAAACACTTGTCGTTGTGTTATAGTCTAAAACGAATTGAAACACAACTTTATAACTAATATTGGTGTTCGTCAAGGCTGTCTACCTTCCATAATTGTATTTAGTTTTAAAATTGATATTATTATAAACAATAATTTTTGATAAGTATATGATGAATCGAAAATCTTATAAATTGGCAGCTTTATCAAAGGCTAACGCAATATTTCTGACGAAGCGAGTATGAGAATCGCGAAAGCTAGAGTAACGATCTATGACTTTGCAATTTGTAGTAAAACACGAATATTTCACTTTATCTTAAAGTTCGTATGTAAGATGCTTCCGTAGGCTAGTGAAACATTTCTCCGTATAGCTGATGATTTCGGACGCTGTCAAGCGTCCGACCACCATAGTTTGAGAAACATGGCACATGTAGGTTACCATAAATTAACAACCAAAGCTGAAATTCGTATTTTTGTAACGACCAATAAGTGTTCCTTGTTAGAATAACACAAAAGGCTCCAGCAACTGTATTGGCTCCGTCACACTTTTCGTATACCTTCAATTCGGTTTCCCAGTAAGGCATTATTCTCACACTTAGCGCCAGATTAGAGTTATAAGCAAGTTGAACAGATTTAGACATATAAAAAACAATTGAATTCAACTACATCCAAATTGGGTTGTATCGGACCCATTCGTCTGCTGGTATGGTGTCTACGTGCGCATCCTAATACTTGGTTGGAAACCCCGCGCGATATGGCAAGGATTCGAGCTCAATGGCGATATTGTTTCATTGCTGTTTCATTAGAATCAACTTCGGAACTATCTCTACTTGGTTGGGCAGAGGTAGCCGCGAGATTTGGTTGTGTTTATGACCTGATATGGTTAATATCGTAAGGAAGTTGTATTGACAGTTTTTTATTGCCTTGTAGCTAGCTTAGCTATAATGGTGATGTGCTGAGGTTTAGTTTTCCTGACATATATGTGTCATCTAGGTAAATATACTCATCTTCAATATATATTTCCATCAATAAATCACACTCCACTGATAATTTCTTCGTCTAAATTATTATTTTCGTCATTAGTTTCACTTATTTTTAATCATTTCTCGTGTATTTTTTAATTTTTTAATGGCTATGTGGCAATGAAACATTAATTAATAATGACTTTTTTTATTGCTATGCATGACGATGATCGTCAATAAACAACTAATTTATTTTTTGAATTGTAAATGATATTAATAAATGTCTTAATTTATACATGCTAACCGCTTTTTTGAGTGGGTTTCAATTTTTTATGTGATGTTTGATCTGTATTTATTTCCAGTTGACGTTTGAGTGTTGTTAATTAGGTGCTGACATTTCAGTGTGTGCGTTTTGTTAATTCCTACTCCTTTTTCTAAATACTGCTTGAGACCTGGTTATTATGTTATCGGTGGATTGCGAGTTAGCTTAGTTTTCGCTTTTTACCATTTCACACTACCGCCGGGTGGCACAGTGGAAGAAGTCACGGACTCTGAAACAAACGTGCCCCGGTTCGAGCCCTGTCTACGAACAGTACTTGATCAATTCACTTTAATGACGAAATCGGCCTACTTCATGACTAGCCTGTGCTGCCTTATGTAATGCATAGTCTATACTGACAAAGGTATACACAATCAGATTCGTGTTTATACATTTCATCTGATTGAAAATGTCGAATCAAAAGTTTATATGCATTTTCGAGAATAACATTTTTACAGCTTGCACCACTCGTAAGTTATACAATAAATCAATCTGTAACTGTGCGATTTTTGATAGAAATTAGTCAAGTCAAATTGATAAGCCTGAAATAAACTAAGATACTTTTTTTATCTGACTAGTCACACAGCAGCATACTGCAATCAGTCACACCTACTGTCGCGTTTCGACCTCACATATTCATCATCTGAGCGTGACGGCAAACTGACTAACAAGGATTAAATCGAAACGCATATACTAGGCATGGCAAATTAGGCTTTATGTACTATTTATTGCAAAACATAAAGTAAAGGTGAAAAGTACTGTTCACAGTTATTGATGCGTTATAAGACACTTTGTTTGTTTATTGTACAAGCGTGCGCATTTCATGTTCGCGCGATGCAGTCTTATTGATTCCTGAATACGAAGTTTGATTTCCTACTCTGTGCGATAGTTCAGAACATGAAAATTGCGTTAATTTGAAGTTCGCGAACTGAAGCGATTTCTTAATTCGATAGTTTGCATACACTTAACAAATGCTGATAACAAGTTTTTGTAATAATTTGTCCGCTAGACAGTAGGGGAGTTCATGCTCCGGGGTTTCGTGTGATTTACCTAAAAAGGTAGACAATTTGATCCAAGGTTTTATTGCACAGAGTTTTCAAATGAATCGATTTGGATTTTCTTTAATAAGGCACAAATATGTATGCCCATAACAGTAATTAATTACCAGTTTTTTTTGTGGAAATTTTATTTCATTTTGGTCACTGTGTGTGATCATAGTGATTTAAATTGTTTTTTTTTGTTTCTTGTAATTTTTGAAATTGCTATGGAAAATTGTGTTTTGAAAATTCAACCGAGATAACATTTAAAATGATTGGATTTATTACACACAATCCTCATATGCGAGATTTGATCCGTATTTAAAACTGCACATTTATGCAGGTTAAAACTTCTTACCTAATCTTTAAAATTCAATAAATTTATGTTAAATTGGTTCTTTTTATTCGCCGAGATAACTTAAATTTTGATGCACAATTCAACTGTTGATTCGGTGTATCTTCGAAAACTTTTCAACAATTTGTATGATATTTTTAACCAATCTAATTGCCTTGAAATTTCTATTAAAATATTTATTGTTATGCTTCATCTATGTCATTTTATTTACGTTGTTAAAGAAAAATTAAACGCTCTTATGTATGAATTTACAAGTTTATAATACCTACATATGGGTATGGTATGGCGAACTTAAATTCAATTCAGTTCATAAAATCCCTGGAGAATATGCTACAGTCAACTTTAAAAAAATGTAGTATCCTTTTGACGAATGCATTTCGCGCCTACTGAATACCCATCATTTGGAGCTAGGTCTGTGTCCCAAGACATTTATGTAGCAGGTGAATTAATTATGGTAAATTGGGGCAATGTAACCCTCTTAATGTAAGCATATATTAAGGCCATCTTCAAAACTATCTTCTTTATCACAGACAGAAATATTAAAAAAACATTAAATTGTTGATGCTTCTCTCTTCTATAAACAAAGAAATAGAATACATGATAATAATTTCTAACAAAACACTTGAATAAGAATTTTGTGGGAGGGCGTGGATAAGTCAACATTTTAACATTAAATCATTCCCACTATATACAATATTGTGTGGCTTTTGTCACCATGTCAGATTTTTAGGAAATTGTGACCGCTTATTATAACTTAGAATTGTTACCTAGCCTCTTTTGGATTGCTGCCTAAATTAAGCAACCCTATATATTCATTTTCCTCACCACTAACCTATATGTTCTTGATCAAGTGTTTTCTCACCTGGATTTACTTACCAAAGTCTGATGCGAAAAACTTTATTTATGTGCCAATTACACTACCCAGTGATGTTTCCATTAAGGATTCAGTTTAGAGCAACTTAATTAGGAGATATTACGTGCCCCATTCTCGCATTTCCTAGAATCTAATTTACGACACTTTAGCTCGTATTAGTGTTTTTAGCTACTAATATTATTCTACTATCACTATAAACGTATATTATCTATATATCTTTAACAACCAAAAATGGTGTACTTGCATCTTCTGAACTGTTCATGGGCAACTTAAGAATGTGTTTATATGTGTAACCGAATTGAAAATTGGAGATAGTAAAGGAACTAGAACTATAAATCCAGAAGTATCCCGCCCTTTCTTTGTAGTCCGCTTTCCTGAAAAATTTATATTGGCTTTTCGTAATGTGCTTTTTATTTGTAATTCATCTTGTCCATGATCTGGCAAAGCATACTTTGCGTCACCACTGAAATTTTATCTACTAATATTTATTAGTTGCTCCAATTGCCCGTATTAATTTTGTAAATATCTTGATTAATTCTGTTGCTTCAATCTATTGCTGATATGTTGTTATGGATTGCTTTTACAATTAGCTTTGTGTTCTGTTATTGCACTGCATAGCCCGACATCTATTAGAAATTTAACAGACTGTCCAGAATAAAGTCATACACACAGCATTAAATTTTGCCGATTTTTCAAATTTTTTGTTAAATGATTTTCTCCGCCATTTGTTTAAAGACGACTTATTTTTTCATTTTTGTTGAACATATTCGAGTAACGGAATTTACCACTGATTGGCTTTGTTTGCCTATAATTGCCAACTCTTTTTCTGATTAGTTTGTTTGTCTCTCGCAACAGTCCAATTTTGTGTTTGATGCTTAACGCTAAATTTGTCTTATTTACACGAATACATATACCGTAATCCTTGTGCCAATCTTCGTCTATGATATGTATTTTGATGTCCACTTGAGGAAAAGGCGTTTACGCCTATCAGTGGATTGAAGAAGATTCTGCAAAACGAACAAAGGATCACAGATAGCTTCACTACTGCAGGTTTACACATTCGTCTAGGAGATTGTGCCGTCCTATTATCCCACATTCTGCACCCGAATATATAGTAGTTAAAGGACGGAATACCGGCTCCTACTGATGAGTCGCCAGTAAGCACGAAACGAATGTGCATGTGATTATACTTTCTGATCATGCTGTCTTTGGTTTATCCTTCTGTTCGCAACCGAACTAATTTGTTACGAGGTTCTCAACACATAATACATACTTACATACTTAGATATTATTCGTTATGTCGCTCATTAATAAATTATAGGTCTGATAGATTATTAAATTATTTTTCCCGTTTGTCTGACGATACAATAAATTTAATGATTTTTATCGAGAAAGTGCTGTGAATTTCAATTAGAATGATGCTATTTGTTTGTATCACCCACGAAAAATTGACAATTTTTGCATAGAGCTTGAAAAAATATCATTTCAAAAATATCTTTGGCGCTGTCATCACCATTTTGATTTGTGTAATGTAATAGCAGCTATTTTCATATTTTCAAGAAGTCAAAAGCTTAATTAGTTTATCAGGGCATGCTTAATTTTGCAATTATCAAAAAAAAATGTTTTCACTGTTTTGTTTTTCTGCTTGACACGTCTTACTTAAAGTCGTCAGTAGCCAAACATTTCTTTAGTAGCCAGAGTTTACTCTCCCATCTTTCACGCTTGATATCATACCGTCGTTACCTATTTAGCACCAACGGGTTGTACATACAATAACCTATAAAAAGACTTCACACTATATGAGATGTCTGTATCAGGTTTCAAGTAACAAAAACTATGCTTTCTTTGATAGTACGATCAGCTAATGCAAAACAACCGTAAGATCATAAATGTTTATGTCTAAGTTCATATTTATTGATCAAATAAGTGGTTTCGCCTTTGTACCAGCACCTACTGATGGGTCGCCAAAAAGCGCGAAATTCATGTTTTTCTAAGAATATACCGTTTGTTCATGCTGACTGGCAAACGTTTTGTTCCTATTTGAACTGATTTTTGTACATGGCTCGAAATTACGAATATGTATTTGCATAGATAATATTGTAAATGGGTATAAACTCAAGCAATGAAGACTCAGCCACCCTCCAAAAAAAACATTGGATGTCTAGTTCAGAAACTGAGGCGTACTTTTGTGCTTTGGCTATAATATTCTGCAAATTTCAGATAGGAAACTCATTTAATATGCTTGCATTATCTCTATGTCAGTCCTGTAAATGTATCAAAATTCTTTTTTATCAAGGAGAAATTAAGCAAGATGAAATGGAAACAACTACCTGCGATGGCTCTGCGAATAAATTAATTCAATAACTTTAATTTTAATCAAGGAAGAAGAAAATTAATAAACCGAACGGATATTATATATATATATATATATATATATATATATATATATATATATATATCTATATATATATGTACTTCAATATGCCTTCGAATATTACACAGTATATTTCTAATTAGAAAGAAAAACACATTAATAACAAAGAGGATAAAGGCCATTAATTTATAGATTACTAAACTTCGCTTTACAATAATTCATTAATATACATTCTGGATTTTTATTTAATTATGCGGGTGGCAACAAATCTAACTCGATTTTACTTCTATTTCTTGTTTTGGCTGATTCGTAAGGCTGTATGAGTTTGTGTCGCTGTGTTTGCCTGTGGGCATGTAAATGTCATGAACACACACAGACACAAAAGCATACACACTTACTAATCAGCCAAAACAATAAATATGCATAAAACAGAGTTAGATTTGTTGCCACCCGCATAATCAAATGAAAACCCAGAATGTATATAAATGAAAGATTGTAAAGCGAAGTTTAGTAATCGCGAAATGAATGGCTATTATTCAATTTTTGTTAATGTATTTTTTCGTCCTAATTATAAAGATTTTTAAAGTGCTGGTTCATCATTTTACCAATAATAAACTAAACAATAATATTGTTGTCAAATATGTAAGTGCCAAATTTATGGAATAAATAAGTTATTCAATTCGCGTTTCCAATCAGATGTTATGACAAAAAGATTCCTTAAGCAGCACAGAGGAAAGAATCAGAATCCGAAAAATAAGCTTATTATCTGCCATTTGTTTAATGCGATTCATGATTTGAAATCAAAACTGTAGGATGCCGAGAGGATTATCTAATCCCACGGTCATCAACTTGTAAATTTGAACAAGATTTTATTCAATGCCTTTTACAAAGGAGATAAGATGTGACTTAAGCGCTTCTGTAATATATATATATATATATATATATATATATATATATATATATATATATATATATATATAACGCATATGAATAAACACTTCGAATAAAATTTTCGATTGTACATACATGAGGAGAAGATGAGGAAAATATTTTTTCACTATCTGACAAAATTTAATTTTCCCTTTACACGGAAACGTCGTAATAATTTATAAAATAACTTGCATTCACAAGATTTCTTGTAATAAACCAGATGAACTATAGACATTCAGAGCTCAAAGCACGCTAATGTGGCAAGAAATTTCTCGTCAATTTATTAAGCTATTCAGTTTTTCATTCGGTTTTTGCACAGCTTTCGAAAGTTTATATTTCATTTACCCAAAGAAATTTTACCGTTTTAATGTATTCTATTACCTGCCAGTTAAAAGAGGATGATGCGATGTTTCATGCAGGAATCGAGTGTGCATATGTTGTATTAGATGAGCTAAGCTATTTTTAAGAATGTGATTTGCATCGGCCATTTTTAAGAAAAGCGAATAAGTAATATAAGCAAAACAATAAAATGACAAAAAATAGTGATATTAACAGAATTGAGCTTCATAAAACGCAAAAGGAATCCAATCTGATAGCAGTGGAATCACCATCAGAAGGCAGAATTTGTGGATTATATACATCGCAAAAGTCGATATTGATTTTGAGACAGTAGTGGAATTGTTCTTTGACTGACCAACAGACTTTTTACCATAGGAAATTGGATGCAAGCAAATTTTTAAGTACATTTATGTTGATTAAGCTTCATTGAAATGAGCAGAACAGCTTGCATTTACAAAATAACAATTTAAAAGAGAATACAAATATTGGCAGAAATATAAAAGCAAAAATATTATTCCCTGATAAAGGAAAAGGCGTCGTAATTAATGTCAAATAATTCTGTGATGAATAATAACTCTTTTCTGGAAGGTATGTTGTATAGTAAAGGCAATTTTTGGCTGAAAGTAATGTTTTATTAGAATTATATTGTTGAAATTTTAACCGACTAAGCTGTTGCAAATAATCTAACTACAAACAAAAACGCAGTCGACCTATAGTTCCAACATTGTAAATTGTCAATTTTTAGTTTCATGAAATTGCTAAATAATTAGTCCGCATAATTTTACGGTTGTGTAAAATTTTAGAAAATCATTCGGTTACTGATTTCTTCTATTCACGTGATATTGACTTGTATTTATGGTCTTTGCGTTGTTTTAAATCCTATTTATCACCGAGAGTAATGCCAATATGCCTAACATTATCCTTGATATTCAAAAGGAAATAAACGAAACTTAATCTGACTATATTTATAGAGTTTTATTGATTTTTTAAATGTTTCTATTTTTCCTCAATTGTTGTAAATGAATTTTTCGATTTCATTTAATTTTCTCAGCTTTATGAAGAATTTTGGTCCAATAAGACTTCATTCTATTTGCCTAATAGGCTCAAACTCGCATAATTAAAAATGAACGCATAATGGTAATTTGTATGTGAATTAAAGACAACAATATATCACCAATCTGCAGATTTCATCAGTGTTAACAATAATTGTTAAATATAGTGTAGACTCAATATTTCCAGACTCTTTGTTTGAGGTAAATACCTGTATCGCTTACGCACGAACCAATTATACTAATTAAGATAGAGAAGTGAAATTTCTACTTGATATACTTTCATTAGTGAGCATCATTATAATAAAGTTTTTGCTGGTCAAAATGCACTCCGCTAGTAAGACGCGGCTGACACTTCCAGCATTCTTCATGTCCTCCTGATTCTTGAGACTTGCGCTTCTACGGTTGTAATTTTCACTAATTCCATCTACTTTAAAAATTTGTGTGGCCTCGGTTAGCTTGGCAAAATTATTGTGTCATAACCAAAACTGTTAGACAGATCGATGCATGTTATAACACCTTATTGACATGTTGTCGCATTAGTTAGAGGCTCTACGAACCTTTTTTTAGTAGGCTTCGGATTTCCACAAGGATGAGCAATTCCCCCCACCTTGTTAAATTATATTGTTGGTGCGGCTTGCTGAGGTCACCTTAGAATTTCTCGTAGTGAAAATCAATGGTTGATATCGAATATTATGGCGATGTTCGAATCTTTCGTGACGTAAATTGGATCGACTTCTGCCGATATTTGGAGACGAATTCGATTGCATCTGCTATTATTGGTGATTTTTGCGAACTTCTTTGGAATCGCCTGTTCATCTCACTGAGCACTAAGTTCTTGGTTTTGAGTCAAGCTTCATGTCGATCTTGCATTAGGCTTCGGAAATTTGAGAGGTAATCTTTTATAGCTTCCAGCGTCGGGACAGCTTTACGCTCGATGTATTCGCTAGATTTAGTTTAAGCAAACGAGAACTGAATGTCAGTATGTAGCAATCATAAGGTGAGTTTGCGATCCGAACAGGTATAGACAAGCGTTATCAAACGTTTCATTACCATTGAACCTTGTTATGGAACGTCGATTGCGCCGTTCAGATCACTGTTTGAGGAGGCCAATTTGACATCCTGCTCGAGAGCTCACTAGAGCAGATCCGAGCGTCGTCTGAAATGGCAGATGAAACAGGCCAGTCATCTTTTAACCGGATGCTGCTATTCACGATAGCTGTCACTTGATTGTGGCGCATCGTTCACTAACTAAAATAGAGGACAATTAAATGGGTAAAAATATTTGACAGTCTAGTGGCAAACAAAATTTATTGGTAATGATTCCCATGGATCGTATCGCGCGGGAGATCTACGTTTCTATTTATTATTTACGTTTACTATTGTTATATACATGTTAAACATAACTAATGCATTATATATATATATATATATATATATATATATATATATATATATATATATATATATATATATATGTGTGTGTGTGTGTGTGTGTGTGTGTCTGTGTGGACTTGAATGTGTTGTTCCATTTCTTTCTAGTGTTGTATAACGTATGCTTTTAATCCAAATTAGTCATCTATGCTTTTATAAATTTGCTAAATGGAATAACAATTATTGGCGAGAAACTGCTCTATTTCAAGGTGTTGCATAAATCTTTTTAACTTTAGTCTATGCTTCAGTGTACTTAATATTCGGCAATTTAATTTGCTGTTACACAAAAACTACTGAATTAAACATTATTTCTTTTATCTACTTCTAATAGAATTTTGGACGGAAACCTATCAAAATTTTGCATCGTGAATGCAGTTCCTAATTAAAAATTTTCCACTTTATTAATAGATACATTACAACGTCGACAATTTATAAAATTTAATTTCAGTTGCTTGGACATATTACTTCTGCATTCGGAACGCGTATGCGTTTGTGCATTACAATCTCAGAATTCCGTATACATAATCAATTTGTCAGGCTTTCAAAGCAATTCCGTTTAATTGCCGGGAATGCCAAAATGTTTTACCTGTGTGTTTGAGTCCAACTTATATTATTCGCGATGTGGGTCGTTTGAGTACACCTTATGCTTAACTCACTATCTAACAGACAATTGGCTGGACATTTTTTAGGGATTCTAGTTACAAATTTGATCCAGTATCGAGGCTTGGTAAATTCTGCTTTCGTGAGATATGATATTTTGGAACTCAACGTTTGAGAGAATATGACCCCGTTTAGGTATGTCTTTATTTGTTCATATATATATATATATATATATATATATATATATATATATATATATATATATATATATGCCGAGGTAAAATAGGATGACATGACAGGCTTAACTGTTTCAATTTGATTCTTTTCATAATTACACACACACACTTGGAAAAAATTTATTCCTTTCGTATGTAGGCCTCTTGATCCACTTTTATGATGGTGCAATATGTTTATGTGAGCATGTTTTATCAAATGTTCAGTAAGTAAAAGAAATTAATCTTTTAAATATGGACGTGATAATTGACAAAAGAACGAAGTTTGGTAAAAATTATTTGTTCTATGATGTTCCCAAATATTCAGATCACGTTTGCTTAAATTACGTAAACAGTGCTCAGCGTATTATATTATTGCAAAATTCGTTACACTTACTGACGGTTTCGATCTTTGCTCGGGATCGGCTCAGTACGATGAAATATTAGCTGACGGGGATGAAACGGAGAGGAATGTATAGTATTAGAAAACAGTGTTACGTTTCTCAAATCTTGTAGCATTTGATTGAAATGTCCACTGCACGATGGTGGATTATTCTATAGCTTCTGTCACACTAAAAAAAGTCTTTTTTAATTTATCAAACACTAATATTTCATTAAAACATTTGAAAAAAATTGTACATCTGATTTCAATTATACATAGTAAAGCGCATCGACTCACTTTGCTTATCAACAATACTCTACGGCAACCTGATTAATGGGAATCAAAATGCAATTCATTCACAGATTTATTAAGCGAATACGCTGCTCATTCCCGCAATATTATCACATAAACTCTACTCAATCGGAGGGTCGAATGCACAGTTTTAACAATCGTTGATCGTGTTTTAAACAAGTTCGCGAGTTTGTGATAAACATCAATTACAATATGTATAGCTAGTTGCACAACAGTAAAATCTGCCGACAGACCCACGATGTGATAATTTCGAACGCGCGTGATCGCCTTTAGTTCGTTTGCTGTTGTACTCCGATGTTGATCATGGAAGGTTAAAACGCATTAGTACTTGTGATTTGCGGTAGTTTTGCTATGTTTTGCGAATGGTTAGACACAATGGTATTGGTTTTTTTCTCTAGTACGCAAGCACGATATAAAGAAACTTTAAATTTTTATACATTGAATCTACAAGCGATGGGAACTGCATATCCGACTTTAAAAGCATAAATGGTCATTGCTGTTTCATTTTTACTAATAAATTATTCCATATTGCTTTAAGCATGACCGATAAGTTCTGAAAACCTCAGTACCTTTAAATGACTGTTGCACTACTCTTTTACATTTTGTTTGAATATGGAACTGGAACTTCTCTAATTTCGCAAACATAAATAAAATAAACGTGTTTAATTTGTTGTTTAAGAATTTAAGTTGCAAAATACACAAAGTACTTATTTACTAGTTGATGTTTGAATAATTGGATTTAAATTATTACTGGTAAAGAATTAATCATTTATAGATCCAATTTATTTTAATAACATTTTGGTTACCGTATTAGTTGATTTTCAAATCTGACCAGCCGGAAAACATTCATGAACTGCAAAACTTGTTTTTAAATATCCACTAACATGCATCATACATTGGGAGTTTCTATTCAAGGTACTAGATTTTTTAATATTTAATACGTGATACGTGTCTTATTTTTGAACGCCGGTAGCATATACTCGTCAGTTTTGTATTGTAATAATTTAAAATTACTTAATAAATTAACTTAAGCAAAACATCGATTTGTCTGTACCACGTTATTATGATTAATCTTTCAGATATTTATTTATAGCTACTTTCATAAGTACAAACCAAATTTATCGTCTTTACTCATTTCACATGTCAGTACGGCCAATTCTACCTTCAATTTCCGAGAAGGTGCTTTCGCGTTGATAAGAAGAATATATGCCACGAATTCTAATTCGTCCATTAAACAAAACATGACAAAATTAAAATCATCCGTTACCTACGTTAAGGTCGATTAACTGAAAGACTGCGATGTTCACCTTGGAATTGATAAGTTTATTATCCAAACTGATTCTACCAAGACTAACCTGCTTTATATATGTATGTCGCTCGTACAGCAGGATTTTACGTACATCGGTCATTTTGACTCATTATTAGCTGAATCCTATATAGAATACATCTGAATACTGTAGCTGGCAGAGTCTAGCATTCACGCGTCCATTTACAGAAATAATTTTCCAATCACATTACTCAATTGTGCGTATGCAAATCATCATACAACATTTCTGGTATCCATTCTCATTATTAAAATACAGACAACATTCGTTTATCAGATTGCTGATTTTATTAGTCCCTAATATCCAAAGCGACAAATAAGAACTAGTCAGCCATTAATTGCGCGGATGGTGATATCATTTATTTAAATCAAGGTTGCAAGCTTGATATAAACACCAATCCTTTTAAAAAATTAGTTCAGTTGTGACCAGAAGATTAAACCAAAGACAGCATGAACGGAAAGTATAATCTCATTCACATTCGTTTCGTGCTTCCACGCTAACTCACTCTATATAATATATATAATAAGTCTGTAAATGATACTAACACTATTGATATTATGTCAGTAACCGATACCAATACTAAAGTACCAAAAAGAGTACATGTTATTAACACTATAGTTGCCGAGTCGGTACATGGTACCAACATGATGGATATCAATTTATGGTATAGTTCAACAAAATTGAGAATTACAACTATGATGTTGGCTTCACTACTATAGGTTCACACATTCGTCTGGGAGATTGAACCGTCCTATTATCACACATTTCTCACCCAAATATATAGTGAGAAAAGGGCTTAATAGCGGCTCCTAGTGATGATTCGCCAGAAAGCACGAAATGAATGTGCATGAGATTATACTTTTCGTTCATGCTGTCTTTGGTTTATCCTTCTGGTCACAACTGAACTAAATTGTTAATAGGTTCGCAACATCTAATACATACTTGCATATATATTAGTTCTCCGTAATAATAAGTATTTAACTGTTATATATTGAATTCAATGATGTCATGTTTACCACGAAATGTGATAATTGATATGGGTAAAGGCCAAAAGGTATGGATTTACTGGAGTAACGGTGTTCATAAATAATTGTAAACCTCCATTTTGTTGAATTATAGCATAAATTGATATCCAGCATGTTGGTACTATGTACCGAGTCGGTAAACATAGTGTTAGTACCACGTACTTTTGTGGTACTTTAATATTGGTATCGGTTACTGACATAATAGTCATAGTGTTAGTATCATTTACAGACTTATTAAATGTATTATATAGAGTGAGTTAGCGTGGAAGCACGAAACGAATGTGAATGAGATTATACTTTCTGTTCATGCTGTCTTTGGTTTATCCTTCTGGTCAAAACTGAACTTATTTGTTACCTAATACATACTTGCATATATATATTAGATCTCCGCAACAAACAGAGTTTAACAAATCCTAGTGTATATACACGTGTCTGTATAAATTAAGCACTGTGTATAAAATTGGATTGATTTTCATATCAAGCTCGCAACGTAGATTTAAATAAAAGTGGACGGTTTTAATAAAAGTACATTTTGTTAATTTATTTGCATTGAGGTTCATGCCTATGGTACCATGTGGGATGCTTTCGCACACTAAAAGCTCTCATTTTCTTCTATTTTTTTTACTACAGTATGAGTTCTCAATTCTCAACAAAACTAGCGGTTTTGTAATGGATCTACATTCTTTTATTACTTTTATTGCTCTGGAGTTTTATTTATAATCTTAATATACAACCATTCATAATATACTAGAATATGCTACAAAACGCTGGTCTGAAATGGCAACAGAAGAAAAAGTGTTCGACGCTTTAAATGAATGAATTGCACGCTAGTTTCTCCGTTCCAGATTTATTTGATAGGTTTTTAAATATATGCAAAAACTTTAAAAACCCTAGTTTTATAGACATTTAATTACCACAATTGTCATTCTATTATTCCTTCAAAACTATTTACTTTTCTCTCTTTTGTCTACTCTGTAAGGCATACATGATTTTCAAATAGTATACTTATTCTACGATATCGTTATTTCTATAATACTTATTTTTATGGTGGTTGATTTAAAAATCATACTTTTCTTTTGTTTCATACTTGTTTTCTCGAAATTTATTTAAAGATTGCGCAGATTTCCTTAGATTTGCTTTGCTTCTTTATCACTTACTTAATCTTATTTGGTATAGTTAATTGATTTTTGCATTTAAAAAAATCATAGTCAATACATTTTAATAGTACCTTAATTACAACTCTATAGTATAACATAATCTTAGCTGTTTAATAAACTTGTTGTATAAGATGGGACTGGCGTTTATCAGAAGCTCGTAACCTTGAATTAAATACGTGTTTGAGATATTGCTTTATTCTGACTTAATCTTTCAACTTAACCGATTAAATTTTGAACTTCAGATACGAGAAATTTGATCAGCTCATTTAATCAATTAAAATAAAACAGCAAATTATTTATAAAAATGATTGAAAGGTTAATATTTGGTCTTAAATTGCAGCAGTCCCACATCTTTCGTACTTAATTAGTTACAAATTATTTTATTTCTGTATATTTTATATGCGATAGTATAGATTTTTCATTAATATTGGTTGACGAATGCTTACTTTTCATGATTCTGTTTGCATTTTCTAAACAGGCAGTCTTTTACCCATTTTCAAGGTATACCTCCAGCATTGAAAATATAAAATTTATTTTATTTATTTCCATGACAATATTTTATTACATTTGCGCAATTCCGTCCAATAATGATAATTTTCTCTCTCGTTAGTTTCATCTCTTGTTAGACATAAAAGCAATTAATTTGTGGATTTTATCATACATTCTTCTAATTATAGACAAAAAATGCAGATTTCAAATACCTTTTTACTTTTATTGCATGCAATTATATAATACTACCGTTATTATTATCATCTACATCATTAAGAAAATTATTTTTATACACGGCATTGTAACGAGAATCAGCATAGTCATAAAAGTAAACAATTATTGATTGCGCAGTTGGCGAAAACATTTATTTCAATCAAGTTTGCGAGTTAGTAACTGACCGAAGTTATGCTATGTGGTTGGATTGGTTAAATACAATCGAATTGGTATTTATTTTAAGCCCACAAAATTGATTTAAATAATGAACATGGTTACCCGCATCAGCATCGCAATTATTATGAATATAAAAAATAATCTTAAACATGCACATAATTAATGTTACTAAATCATCATCAGTTTTACCATAATAATAGGAAGCATAATTGTAAACACTGAATTTTCGTTATCCACCAAATAGAAAAAAATCATTATGAAACAATCATCTACATTTCAATTACATTATCATAATCATCCTAATCATCATCGTAGTCATCATCATCCACTTCATATACACTATCATTCTCATTAAAACCACTATCATCATAAATTTGGCAATCAACATTATACTAAAAATCATCATCATCAACGTAATCAGCATCATCAACATAATCAGTATCACGAGCAATATAATCACAATTAGTAACATGATTATCATCTACACAATAACTCTTCACTATTTATTTGACAAAAATCATCATCTCCCCAATGAAATCGTCATAGCCTTCCTAATTTTTATTCGTGTTTTTTTCCTTAAACCTGTCAAGAGCAGCATTATTATCATTTTTATGATTATAAAATAGAAATCCTTATTACAGTCAAAATCGTGGACCCGTCACAAAATAAATTATAATTATAATCGTAACAATATCCTTCATAATATTTAGCATTATAAAAGCAATCTTTGGAAAACAAATAAATTATAAACATCATCATTATTTTAAGCAATATCATTATCATCATCACCGTACTAAAAATATTTTTATAGTCATCTTCATCATCATGATCATCGAAATCTTCATCATCCTTATCAGCTTCATCTACAGTGTTATCTTTAGATAGACATAAACGGCAGTATAATGAAATTATTCATTAATGATTTCAACCAATAATATTAATATCGTCGTCAAAACCATCAACATTAAACTGATCCCCATTTCAATCATGATTAATATCATTATTATTATTTTAAACAATATCACCATTATCATTATCATCACCATCAGCATCGCTATCCTTATTATCAGCTTAATCGTCATCAGCATTTTCATCAACTTAATCATTACATAATTATATTCACCAACAATATAAGCAATATTTTTTATCGTGTTGTTTTCATCAAAATTGTCCTCTTTAGTATAAACATCAACAGAGTCGTACTTCAAAAATTTACGTCACTGCTATTTATGCAAATATCATCAGAAACATTTCATTGAAATCATAATTATAAATATTATCATCAAAGTTTTATCATTCTATTTTACAATCACTTCGGAATTAGCGATATTAAAAATAGCATTGCTACAATCTTTAATATTATATTCATCATCCACCTCACAAATGTCATCATAATTGGCTCATACCATTTTAGATAAAATTAAGAATGTTAATAAGATGCATGATCAACCACATCATAAGCATTTATAATATTAACATCAAGAAAAATATTTAAAAAAATCATTATCATCAAAATTTTCATAATCATGCTAATCACCTAATTCACAAATCTATTCTTCGTTATCTTCAAAAAAATAAGCATGATCATCACCATACATCGCTATTACATATACATATATTATTATTATTATTATTACATATTATATTTACTATTATGATTATTCTTACATATTATTATGACATCCTATTATTTTACATATTATTTTTAATTTTATTATATTTTATTTTTTATTATAACTATAATTTTACTATTATTATTATTATCACATATTATTTTTAATAATATTATTATGTTAGATTTATTATCATTATTAGTATTATTATTATCATTACATGCTATTTTTATTATCAATATTATTATTATTATTATTATTATTATTATTATTAAAATCAGAAGCATAAACTTTACAGTTAACAGCCATTCTATTATCAGCCTTGTATTTTATCATCGTTAAAAAAATATACGCCAATTATTTTTAAATTCATAACTAGCATCGTCATAGATATGTTCATCGAAATCAACATGAACATCATCGTAATATTAATAATTATCATAATCATAATGATCAACCATACCGTTATAATCATAGTCAAATCTATCCTTATTTTCCACCTCACAAAAATATTATTATACATGGGCATAGCCATGTTGACTTCAAGCAACTTGATAAAAATCATTGCCAACGGCATTTTCATCATCAGAATTATTTGAACTTTAGTCACAGCCATCACCATTCAAAAAATCATAGACCTAAACCACACAACTCATATTATTAATATTTTTATCACTATAGACATTAACGTCATCAAAATCATACTTATATAAAACAATATTTTAATCGTCTAAGTGATCATCAGCATTCGCTTTGAAAATAAAAATATAAACTCAATACTTACGATAGTCATTATAAGTATCGTATCATCATTTTCAATAAAATTATTTTTATTTTTATCTTTGGTGACAATATCATAATCATCGTCATTCTCATAATGGCAAAATTGATCATTAAACAAATTCTTATGAAATCCGTAACTAATATCGTTGTCTTCTTTATGAAAAGCAAGATTATCATCATCGTAATTGTCTTTGCCATAATTAGCAAAATTGCCATTATTTTTTAATAATCAAGGTAAAATATTCTTTTTTATTATCTTCAGTAAAATGATTCAGTTCCTCAAAATTTTCATTGCTATTTTTATTACTTATATCAGTATCATTGTTATCCTTATCATAAAAATGTTTATTTCTACCATAATTCAAATAAATATCTATGCCATCGCCTCATTCCTTGGAAATTTATAACAAATAATTTATGCCAAATTCGATCTAATTATTTTAATGTTATTCTATTGTCGCTATCAAATACAAACTCTCAAATATCATTGACATCAATCTAAATTATATTATTCTATCCATAATCATTGCCATTTTTATCACGTAAATTAACATCTTCATTATCATCGGCAAGAGAGATACTACCAGTATCAGAAAGTTTATAATTATCTTGACAACGTACACCACAATCATCACCTTCACTACCCCTACAACCACCACATGAAAACCGGAAGGAATTGGATAACAAAAGATAAGTTATCTATGTGCTCCCCGGCAAAAACACTGAGCAGCATATTATCATTAGTAAAGCCTTTATTACCAACCACTCTGCTTCGGTTGCCACTGTGACCTAAGCAGGCAGTATTATGGCATTAGAGCATTTAGAAATTGCTGAAGATTCTTTGCACACATTATGCACCAGCCGGCTGCTTGAGGAGCGATGCTCAAACCATTATCAGAATCAGCTGTCGTAGATTCTCTTGATCCATTATTAAATATAAGCCTCATGAATTTGTCTAGTAGCAGCCAATCATGGCAACTCACTATTTGAAAGCCATACTTATTTTTTATCGATTGAGAGTCCAGCATACGATGAACAATTTACGATGGTTGTACCTGTCGCATTTGAAGCAGAGCAGCCAATTGGTTGTAAGCAAAATATGATTTGGCATATTGTGGCCAACCAAAATTAATCATAAACACAGAATTTAGACCAGAGGATTGGTGCTGCAGTTTTGTAACTGCGCATTTCAAATCGCCTGTTTTTGTGGTTTTTACAGCATTTGCTGTCATTGTGAGTTTTCCATCAAGTTGGTACTGCCGAAACCAAGTATACAGTCGAAAATGGGTTAGTCAAAAGCTGTCCATTGGAAAGTAAACTGTTTAAAATGAAGCAGAGGAAACCAATTAGACACAGTCGCATGCATTGGAGAGTCACAGAATCCGAAGCAAATCTGCCCGTGTGTGTATCACGCCCGCGGCAAATTTCTGGACAGTACTTGAAAAGTTATCAATATAGATGAATCCGGTCTACTGGAAGAATTGTCTTTCAGACCTGATGCAATATTGAGTTTATACCGACAATATATATATATATGGACGGATTATACACATATATTTTTTTATATATATAATTATTGACTGATTATACAAACATATATATATATATATATAATTATGGACGGATTTTACACTTATATATATTTTTTTGTATATATATGTATATGATTATTGATGGATTATACACACGCATATATATATACATATATATATATATATATATATATATATATATATATAACTATGGACGGATTATACACACACATACATATATATATACAAATATATATATATGCGTATAATCCGTCAATAATTATATATACATATATACAAAAAAAAATATCTATATAAAAAAATATATATACAAAAAAATATACATATACAAATATATATATATATATACAAAAAATATACAAATATATGTATATATATATATATATGCTTTTGAAATGCGAACTTTAATAAAATTCATTGTACCCTTCTTGTGTGCAAAAACAAAAGAAATTTTATCAGATATAAGAAAATTTTCTTTCTCATGGTCTTCTCAAATATCTACTCATGAACATATCTTTATATATAAATTGGAAAGCAAAACAAGATAGAAATATGTGAACAAAGAGAGTGTGAAAAATAGAAACCAATCAAATTGCGTGCGTCACATCCAGTTCAAGCTCAATGCTTGTACGTGCTTCTTCTGCTTACATAAATCCGGCTGCAATTTGTTTATCCATAAGGCTTCGTATGTGGCTAGCTCTCTTTTGTTTTTGCATTTAGTAATTACTTTGAATGCTACGTCTGGAGAACATACGTGCGATGTTTCGATGATGTGTTGCGCAATAGCAGACGTGTATTCACCATTTGATTTAAAACAGGCGTTCAAGTTGCAATGTTCCCTCATTCGAGTAATCAACCGTCTGGTCGATCGGCCTACGTAAGTTGATCGACAACTTGCGCATGTATATTGATAAATAATATTTGATATCCACATTAACGGCTGTTTCTCTTTGATTGCTGGTAAAGGCAAGTGTGTTACCCTAAATAACACTCGCAGTTTGGCTGCATTAAATGTGCGTGTCAATGCTGCTTCAACTTTCTTTTGTGCCATTCGGGAAACTGCATCCCCCTTAAATGGGATGTTCAGGTAGACGGTTTTCTTTTCTGGCCCATAGTACGTCTGTTTCTGGTTAACTCCCCTTTTAATAATTGATTCAATTAATTGTCTGGGATAGCCATTAGACATTAAATCGTTAATTGCTTTATTATATTCATTTTCTCTAGAATCTTGACTAACCAACCTGTCAATTCTTGAAAAGCAACCACGAACTGTTGATAATTTATATTGAAATGGTACAAAACTGCTGTAATGCAAATACTGTGCAGACCATGTTGGTTTATGGTAAATTGTTCTGTTTAATTTACCATTAGTTTCTTTCTTTAATAGAACATCTAGGAAAGGCAGACAGTCATCTTTCTCGTGCTCTGACGTGAAACCGATATTCTTATGTGCTTTGTTGAAACTTTGAAGCAATGTTCAAGATTGCGACCCGTTCTTAAGTACAAGAAAAATATCATCCACGTACCGTATAAATTGAGCACATGAACGAATGTCACTCTTTAATGATGTATTTTGCCGACGGTGCCTATGAAGAAAGTCTCAAGCAAGCATTCTGGACATAAGTGGCAACCCATTGCGACACCATCGAGTCTGTTGTGTAGATGTTTCCATTAAACCGACCGATCTTGATACGTCTGTCGTGCATAACTTATCAGAAAGAGCCAATGCGTAGCAGCTTGACCATGGAGGCACCGGCGATGGGCCGAATATTATCGTGAATCTACCGCTTCTGAATAAATGTCGATGTTGATTTCGAGGCAGCATTGGAACTGTTATTTGAACAAACAGCTGACTTTGAGCCTACCAGTATAAATTATAAAACTTGGTTCAAGGCTTCACACCTGAAATCGTCTAAATGCGCAGAGCAGCATGCGTTGACAAAGCAGCATCTAAATGCACTTAGAAATATCAGCAGAAATGCAGACATCAAAATACTACGCGCTGATAAAGGAAAGAGCGCAGTTATAATGGACAAATCTGACTACGTACAAAAGATGGAAAACGTGTTAAATGACAATACAAAATTCACACGTCTAGACGATAAATCAGATGAAATAGACAAGGTGGAGCGCAAAGTAATTAATGAAATTAAGATTTTGACAGATGCCGGTTTTATTGATGAGGCTACTGCACAGAAGGTCAAGCCATTTGGATCATCTACACCAATAATGAACGGATTACCAAAAACACACAAAAGAG